>JAQPPZ010008369.1:0-164030 GCA_028583015.1 Wollemia nobilis
ACTAGCATATATCTTCTCTAGCTCTGATCACAAATCTATCTTAATGTTGTTTCAATTTTTCACAAGACTTGCTCAAATATACCTCAAAGTTACTTCAAGTATTCTCAGAATACTTGCTCAAATCTACCTCAATTTTTCTCTAAGTCTTCTCACAAGACTTACCCAAATATACCTTAAAGCTACTCCAAGTCTTCTCATAAGACTTGCCAAAATATACCTCAAAGTTTCTCCAACTCTTCTCACAAGACTTGCCCAAATCTACATCAAAGATACTTCAATTATTCTCATAAGACTTGCTCAAATCTACCTCAAGGATGCTCAAAGTCTTCTCATAATACTTGCTCAAACATTCCTTAAAGTTGCTTCAAGTCTTCTCACAAGACTTGCTCAAATCTGCCTCAAAGCTACTTCAAAGAACCTGCTCAAATATTTCCAAATCTTGCATACAAAAAAATGTTTATATCTCTTTCAGAAATGCTTTCTTCAACTAGGCAATTCAAACATATTCTACCTATAATTAATTTAACCTTTATAACATATAGATAATTAAATGCACTATAAAAAACCCCAATATGTTCTTCACATTCATAAATATTGCATTCAACTTATCCAATATTCTATCTCTTGCAAAACCCCTTTCACATCAAATCAAACTAGTTTATAATTTCTTTCAAAAAAAACTGGCCTATATTTCTTGTAAATTTACTCTCAAACATCAACCAAAATAATGCATACATTTCCTTCACAAGATTGATCTCACAAGATTGATCTCAAACACTTCACAATTACTTTCAATGTCTTTCAAACCATTGCACAAAAAGTTTCACAATGATGTACAAACTTGGTCTCAACCCTAACACAAGTATTTCAAATTTCTTTCAACAATAGAGCACATGTAGGTATCAAACCCTAATGCAATTGTTTCCAATTTCTTTCAAAAATAATGTACATGTAGGTCTTAAAACATAATGCAATTGCTTCTAATTTCATTCAACAATAATGCACATGTAGGTCTTATACCCTAATGCAAATATTTCCAACAACGTACACCAATCAACCTTTTTAACTCCACCTCAAAATTACTTTCTCAAAACACAACCACCTGCATAAAAAGTTGAACCACCATACCTCAAAATGCTTGTTGAAGATGTGCTCTCAAATACCTATCTCAAAATAATATCTTTTGCAACATCAAAAAAATTAGCACAACATTTTTCAACCATCCATATAAGAAACCTTTCCTCAAAAATAGTGCACAAAAATATTATTTTACCACTCCTTTTACTTTTCCCAATACAAGGTTTTTAATCACTAAAAAAATCTTCTCAATTTCTCTTTCACAATGTTGGACTACACAGAGTACTTAACCTTTGAACACCTTATTAATCCTAAGTGATTTTCAATATTAGCAACCAGAAACCCTAAGTGCATATCACAAATTAAATCCCACTTCAATATACCTTATACCTCCTAATATATCTCAATTTAATTAAACACAGAATCTGAAATATCACACAATAATTATTATGCAAAGCTACAACCTTATGTCTCCCTAGAAAATTGCACACCAAAAAATAAAAATTTAACCCTTATATCTCCCTAAGTCATGCACTATGCATGTCTTAATTTAATTAAAATATTGTTGCCTTTCCTCAAGCACTATCATCATGACTCGATCCTGCATCTTCTCGCTAGCCCATGCCCTAGCGTTGGCTAGGACACCACGTGGGCTAGCCGCCCACATGATCACCAAGGAGCACACACTCCTTTTTCACCTACTACATTCGATGCTTCTTCCTCAACCAAAACAAAAACATCCATCATGATTCGAATGCGTAACCTCTCACCTACCATGCTCTTCGCAAGCCCTGCCTGCAACTTAGGCTATCTTCCCACTTAGGACAAAAATGTGTGCTTCCTATTTAATCTCTTTTCTACCCTCTCTTGAAGTAAGTGTACTTCTTTTGTTTTTCTCTTCGCACGCAAGCAATCTCAATATTAATCCTCATGTTTCAACCTTGACATTTTTTGCCTTCAAAATGCACAAAATAATTTTTATTCTTCTCTTCTTTCACAACATGCTCAAGCAGATGCAATTCTTGCTTGGTTAAAATAACCTTAGTCCATGCAAATAATTAAACATTTTTATACACTTTTTCTTGCCCTTTTGAACTTGGACGTTGGTGCTTGGAGTAGTTGTAATTTTACCTTATGCTTTGGCGCTCACCATTTTAATTAATTCAAATTCAAGACTTTGGTGCTTCCTTTTTAACCTTTTGATTTTTATAATATTTTAAATCTAAATAGATTTAAATATTATAATTTATATTTTCTCCTTTGGGCTATTTCTTTAAAAAGAAGTCTTTACCACCATGGAACATTTTTTTTTCAAACTTTCTCCCCAATATTATAATATTAAAATATTATAATATTATCTCTTTTGGGCCTTAGTTACTTGCTTTATTTTTGAACCATGGTCTTAAAAATTAGGCCTTCAACATTTTAATCAAACACTTAGAACTTTATCCCAAACCTTTTTGGCTTATAATATTTAAAATAAATTTTATAACCTTATCCTTTTTATCAATTTCCTTGCATTGGGATGAACTTTGCCTTGCATATTTAGCCAGCTTATAAACCTTATCTTTTTTCCATGCCAAGATATATTTGACATTAATACTTTGACATCAATGAAAACAATATACTCAAAATTTCCAACAATATCCCTCTTTTTCATTGATGACAACCCTTTATAAATTTCCTTTTCCTACCAATAGATTCTAAATCTTCTCCCCCTGAGAATTTGCTCCCCCTAGGTAAATGCTTTCCTCCTTATTCAAATCTCTCCTCCTTCAACATCAATGGTAATGGGACTCCTTTGGGATTAAATATAATAATCTTAGCTCAACCTTATTTCCTTGAGGTGATTAATTTTGGTGTGGAAGTATTTGTACTCCTAGTATACAATGCTCTTTTTCTTTGTCAACCTTCTTCTTCAACATTTTTGTAACCATACCCTTTTTATCCTTTTGAGTTTTCTTGTTATTACTTGACTCTGGAAGTTTAGGAGCCACTCCATCAACTACAATAGTAGTTTCCTCACTTGAATCTTTGAAGACAGTGTCTCTTAAAGAGGAAGGGTATGTTAGGACCCCATCCTAATACAATTATGTACGTGTATAGTGTTGGTGTATGAATGCACCATGGGAACCTAGTGGCATGAGCTCATTATTCTATAACATTTAATTTTATTGCAAGTAGGATTTACTATCTCGAGTACCTTATTTCATGAGGACCAACCCTTGAACATTAGGATTAGGGTAAATAATAGTAAATAAGGATATAGGTTTGTATTAGAATACATCTAACATTTTTCTCATTTGGTATCATAGCTCTACTTCTGAGGTGATTTCCCTCTTGAAGAGACTCATGATATCTATTCCAATTGATTAATATAAGTTTTTTGTTATTTTCATGAACACATTTGTTATTTTTATTTCATGGTTATTTAGTTTGTGAACATTTCCATTAATTCTTGCATTGCTACTTTGATTATGCTTATTATTATATGAAGGTTTCTGAAATATAATAAGCACCTTGTAGAAATAAATAAATATATATATATATATTTGAGATCTAAATTTTGAATGTGACATCAAAATTATGATGTAGTGATAGAGAGGGGGTCAATTAAACAATAGCCTCTCCTAACTACTTAGACATATTTATTCCACCACATGAAAAAAGAGTAAATAGAGAACCCTACTTTAATCTGCAAATAGATGAATTGCAAGGGCATATTACATAGAAACATAACCTGTGAAACACAAAAAAACATAAAATATTGTTTTTATTATATTTCAACTACCATATTAACAATTACACAATTTCTCTCCATAGAGGACCACACATCTGCAAGCAATCCTTAGAGTACCAATCTCCTTCTTTAAAGGTTTTACATAAAAAAAACTCTTGCAAGCACTATAGAGAGTGCTAATTTCTTCCTTTGAGGTTTTACATAGCATACCTCATGCAAGCACTGCACAGAGTGAATTTCTTCCTCTAAGGTTTTACATAGCAAACCTCCTTCAAGCATTACATAGAGTGCCAAATCCTTAGAGCTCATATCCTCTTCTTTGATCTTCTCTTCTATTCTCTTCTCTTCTCTTCTCCTAAATAAAAGTTCTCTTTATTTATAAGCAATGAGGGCAATGATTTTTCAACAAATTTCAAATGTGAGACTTAGATTTTTTTCATTTTTTTTCTTTTTCTTTACCCCTAAAAATACAACTTTTTATAAAAAATACATATTTTTCTAAAAATCTAATTTTTTTTCTAAAAGAACAAATCATCTAGCTGTCTCAAAAGGTGGTTACCAATAACATGCTTATCCTTACCCATACCTTAAAAAAAATATCCAACTATTTTTTTTAGTTGACGCTTTCCAGCTAGATGCTCTTGCATCATACTCACTAAGTAACAAAAATGTTTCATGAGCTTCAACTCATGAAGTGTTTTTCCAAGCTACGTCCACTCTGATTGAATATCTACACAAGGTTAACTTCACTATCTTGTCTTGGAATTCCTTTGAGTATCAAACCTCCTCATATAGAATGCACTCAACATCCTCTTCACCTTCTCCTATTGCATCACATCCATCCAACTATAATCAACATGCACTTTGTTAATGACTTTCTCTTGGTCCCAACACTCATGTGGAATGATTATGTCCTCAAAAACTCTCACAAGGATGTGGATTTTAATACCTAGCTGCAATGTATCCAACTCTTCCACACTGATTGCAACAACCCATTCATGGACCTTCATCCCTTGTACTATGTTTTTCTCTCCAAAATCTAGTCTCACTACATATTGTTGGATCTGTATACCCAAGGCCTTCATTATTTGGCCTTATCTTTGGAATTACAAGAAGTTTCACATATTTCCTATATCTTCCCAATCCATTACCACTGTATCCCATTATTCTCATCAACATGGGGTCAATGCCTCTTGCGTGCTTTTCAAAGCACCTAAACTATTCATCCCCACTTTGACCTCAATCATCATCACAATGTCCTTCACCACAATTTGAAGTACATTGCCACTATCAAATTTAACAACATGGCATTTTTCATGGTACAATGACCTGATGAGAGTTATATTCTACCATTTCTTTATCATTTTCTCTCTTCATCTTTCTCCTTATCTATCATAGAATTCATTGCATTGTATTGTTTGCCATCACTACTATTAGTGACCTAGACCATCAACATCCTTTCCATTCCTAGCGACTTACATGTGTCCACATTTTTTCCACTTGTTTCATAAACTCTTTCAACACTGGCTCTTCTCCCTTGAACTTGGTCTCATAACCCTTACTACTGGTGATGGGTTATTTATATCTTCCCTATAATTTCTTTTTTACCTCTATCCTTTCTTCCTCATTCTCCAATTTTGTTTATTTAACATTTAATCTTGATATAAGACTAGAATCTATGTGATGAAAAATGCTCCTTATTGATGGTAATCCATTTTTGAAAGAATATTTACATGAATCTTCCAAAAAGTCGCTCACTCCATGTGGGGTTTTATCCATATTATCCACTCTCTTCTTTTATGGTTTTAGTGATGAAAGAAAAACATGCTTATTCTTCTTTCCCTTCAAGGATTATTTTTTTTACCCTAGTTCACTAGAGGACGAGTGTCCAATTCTTTTCCTTTGTCCTTCAATGGAATTCATGTGTACCTTTTATCATCATTCTCAATTGTATGGGGTTTCTCTCTACCTTCATGCATTGCCTTCCTATCATATTTCCATGGTCTTCCCAATAAGACATGACAAGAATACATAGAAATAACATCACATGGTATCTCATCCTTCTATGAACCAATATGGAGGTTTAGTATACATTGTTCACCTACCAAAACTTGATGCCCCTTTTGCAACCATGACATCCTGTATGGGCTCAAATGCTCCATCCTTTTCAATCCAAGTTTCTCTATCATCTTTGATTCCACTAGGTTGTCAATATTACCACTATCCATAATCACATTACAACACTTACCTCTTGATTTACAAAGTATCCTAAGCAGACTCCTTCTTTCCTTAGGTTCATGTGCTTCCTTAGAAGGTTTTAACAATACCCTTTCCATCATAAGGGATTTTTATCCTTCTGATTATTTCTATTACTCATATTAAAATTTTGGGTTCTCAATATTCTCCTCTTCACTATCCCTAACCTTCTTAAGATGAATGCCCCTTCTCTAATAAGTCTCTATCACATCAAACCTGACAATAATTCTTCATAGAATTTCATTTATGTCCATGAATCGAAGGCCTTCCAATATTCCTTTTCCTCTTTGTGCCAACTTTCCTTATATGTTGCCTTAGATATATTCTAGTTCTGATACCAAAATGATGCAATGGTGAAGAAGGGGTCAATTAAATAACCTCTCCTAGCTGCTTAGACATATTCATTCCACCACATATAAGCAAATAGTAAATAGAGAACCTAATTTAATATGCAAATAGCTGAACAAAAAGGGCATATTACATAGCAACATGACTCATGAAACACAAGAAAAAATATAAAATATTATTTTTATTAAATTTCAATTACTAGATCAAACATTATGCAATTGCTTTCCATAGAAAACTACACAATGAAGAACATAAGCTTATACTGAGAGGAGGGGTGAACAATATAAGACCAAATTTTACTTTTCTTTCCTAAACAAAATTATCCAATATTATGAATGGTAATATCAATAACAATAATTAAATAAATGAAAAAATAATTATGCACAATAGAGATCCCAATTTAATGTGGTTCACCCAATGTGGGCTACTCTATGGAGAAAATATTTCTAATAAATTTTCTCAATAAATCTTCTTGGGAATCAATTTCCTATTACAATGTTTATGGACCTATATCCAAAGGAGACACCAATCCCCTATGCTTTGATTTGTGGATCTCTCCCCACAGGAGAACTCTTCCACTTTTCTTTGGTTTAGGGAACTTGATCCAGGAGACCTCTATCTTCTCAATTGATTCATGGATCTCTCTCCACAAAATAAATTTATCTTCTTAGCTAGTTCACGAATCATACTCCATAGGATAACTCTTTCCCCTTGCTCTAGTTCATGGAACTCTATCCATAGGATAACTCTTTTCCCTCTACTCTAGTTCATGGATATCTATCCATAGGATACCTCTTTCTCTTCTACTCTAGCTAGTGATATTCTAGAATACTATTATCCCCACTACTCTAGCTTGTGGATATATCTCCCCATAATACCTCTATCATCACTCAAAATACCTCTATCCTCACTACCTTGGCTAATGGATCTATATCTAGTGGAGACTGTTGTCCTCTACTCTATCACCTACAAAGCTTATTATCAACTCTACTCAAACTCTATCTCAAATCTGCACTAAACACTATCCCTGATCTAGTACAAATATAATCTAAATATATCTCAGGTCTAGCACAAATATGCTCCCAAATATACACCAAAATATATCCTCAAATATGTCCTCAAGCCTTAACACAAATCTTGATCAAATCACCAATCAAATCTACTCAAATCTACCCCAAGCCTTAACACAAAGCTTGAACAAATCAAACCTGCTCTTAATGCTATCTCAAATATTCACCAAGACTTGCTCAAATTTTCCTACAAGTCTTCATCAATATTTACCTCAAATCTTCCTGCAAGTCCTCTCAAGAACTTGCTCAAATTGCTCTTTCAAGTCTTCATCAAGACTTACCTCAAATATGCCTTCAAGAACTTTCTCAATACTACTCTCAAGGATTCACCAAGACTTGCCTCAAATCTACCTTTAAGTGTTCTCAAGAACTTGCTCAATCTAATATCAATATAAAATCAAAACAACTCACAAAACATGATCAATAAATATCAAATATTGCACATGATTCTATCAAATACTTTGTCTAATCTTCAAGGTAATTCATTTAACTTGAAGTAGTTTAGACATATTCTATTTATATTTTTTTTAACATCTAGAACATATAAAGAATTATGTACTCTATCAAAAACTCAATATGTTAAACTCAATCATTAAGTCTGTCTCTTTCACAAATTTGGTTTCTAATGTTTTCACATTCACTTTCAATATCACTCAAAACAAATGCTCAAGAATTTCACTTAATCATTCAATCAATGAAACACAACTTGCTTACAAACCCTAAATAAGTATTTTCATAATTATTCCAACAAAAAGCACAATGTAGGTCTCAAAACCTAACTCAAATAATTCTCAATCTCTATTTCAAATCAAATCATTCATCAACAAGATGCATGAAGAACACAAGCTTATACTAAGAGGGGGGTGAACAGTATAAGACCACTTTTTACTTTTCTTTTCCCAAACAATATTATCCAATATATCAATGGCAATATCAATAGGAGTAATCAAAGCAATGCACAAATCACCACACACAATAGAGACACCAATTTAACGTGGTTCACCCAATGTGGGCTACTCCACGGAGAAAATATTTCACTAATATTTTCTCAACAAATCTCTTGGGAATCCTTCCCTATTACAATGTTTATGGACCTCTATCCAAAGGAGACACCAATCCCCTAATCAAGTTCATGGATCTCTATCCATAGGAGACACAAATTCCCTTAGTTGGTTTATGGATCTCTATCCATAGGAGACACAAATTACCTCAGTTAGTTTGTGGATCTCTATCCATAGGAGAACTCCTTCTCCTTTGCTCTAGTTGGTGATCCTCTAGAAGACTACTACCTCCACTCAGCTTATGGATCTCTCTCCACTGAAGACTCATGTCCTCACTCAGAAGACCTTTGTCCTCACTACCCTGGCTAATGGATCTCTATCCACTAGAGACTACTATCCTCTGCTCTGTCACCTCCAAAGCTTACTCTTAGCTCTATCTCAAATTTGCACTAAACACAGTCCTTTGGTCTAGCACAAATCTGCTCAATATCTATCTCAAATATGCACTAAACATAGTCCTTCGGTCTAGCACAAATATGCTCAATATCTATCTCAAATATGCACTAAATGCAATCCTTCAGTCTAGCACAAATCTGCTCAATCTCTATCTTAGATCTACACTAAACATAGTCCTTCGATCTAGCACAAATATGCTCAATATCTATCTCTAGTATGGCACAAATCTATCCTCAAATATACACCAAAATATATCCTCAAATATATCCTCAAGCCTTAACACAAATCTTGATCCAATCACAAATCAACTCTTCTAGATCTACCCCAAGCCTTAACACAAATCTTGAACAAATCAATCAATCAAATCTACTCTCAAGTCTTCTCAAAGACTTACCTCAAATATATCAACAAGTCCTCACTAGAACTTGCTCAATCTACTCAACAAGTCTTCACCAAGACTTACCTCAAATATTCTCAACAAGTTCTCACTAGAACTTGTCCAATCTACTCAACAAGTCTTCACCAAGACTTACCTCAAATCTTCATTGTAATCTTTCACAAAAGCTTACTCAAATCAGTCCTTAAGTCCACTCTAGGACTTACTCAAATATATCTCACTAGCTTTCACAAAAGCTTATTCAACTCAACTCAATCTATCATAGAAAACCTCTTCAATCACACAAACAAGTTTCACACAAAATCTTGTTTTAATCTCATAGAAACATATAGAGAATGGTTAGAGACTCAATATGTTTCACACTCACAAAAATACTTAATCACTTTCAAACTCTCTTTTTTAACCACATAAACATATAGAGAATGGTTAGAGACTCAATATGTTTCACACTCACACAACACTCAATCACTTCCAAAATCTCTTCAAATTAATTAAGAATAAAGAACAATTTGTTTCACAGAACTTGAACTATCACTCCAACACTTCCAATCAACTAATCTCAATCAACTCCACTCAACCAATCACTCAATGAAACACAACTTGCTTACAAACCCTAAACAAGTGTTTCACAATGCTTTCAAAAACTCACACTATGGAACTCAAACCTTGACTCAAGATGATTCCAAATTCACATAACAATGATACTCATGATCTTTCACAAACCCTAGTCAAGCATATGAAAGCTTACTCAAATATTTCCAACAATGCTTATCAAACAATCTCACATAACAATGATACTCATGATCTTTCACAAACCCTAGTTCAAGATAGTTCTCAATTTCTCACTCAAATGTTCTCACAAACATTCACCAATCATGCACATGAAAGCTTACTCAACAATGCTTATCAAACAAACCTTTTCACTCCAACTTAGCATTCACAACATCCAATCCAACAATATTTCACTCACAAGGAAGATGTGCCCATACCTTTTGTTTGATGAAGAATTGACCTCAAAACCTGTCTCAATCACAATCAACCTCTTTGCCAATCTCAAAGGTTAGGTAGAAAAAACCTTCTCAAAATTTCATTCAAATATTCCCTCAAAATATTTCACCATACAAAACATTAAATCTCAATTACACCTTATAATCTCCACACTTCAAAAATGATTAGCAAAAATTAAACAACTCACTTCAACAATTTAATTTTCTTTATCCACATTATTACTCCTTCCAAATTCTAATCATCAAAATCACAATATAATATTTTAATTTTTATAAACCTTATATCTCCCTCCTAACAAAAAATTCATGCCACATTAAAACCTTAGGAGCAAAATTTAATTTAAAAATTAAATACCTCTTTTGCCCTCGATGGGATTCGATCCCTCGCTATGCTGCCACCAACGCCCTAGCCATGGCCCAACTACCACATGAGCTAGGCGCTCACCTTGGTAGTCAAAAGTGCCTTGTGCACTTTGAATCATATGCTAGGCACCAAAAACAAAAATGACATCAACAAAACACTCCTAGGTCTGCCACTAGGATTCGATCATGGGACCTCCCACCTGTCAACATCTCAACGCACAATCGCTTGTCGCTAGCCCAACCACAAGGTTGGCAATGAGGCTTTAAGCCTCCACTCCTTTATCCCTTCGATGGTCACTAAATAAAACAAAAAATTATCTTTTTCCTTTGCATGCAGATCACAAAAATTCGTAGGCACTCACAATGTGAATCAATCGAAGGTAAGACCATAGGCAACCAAATGCACATGGTATTTATACCATTGTGCCATCTCCCTTTGGACATCGATGGAGGGGGAAATTACATATGATGTTGATGCTTTAAATTAAACCTTTTGCCCTTATAACCCTAACCTTAGGGTTAATTAAATTAAATTATAAATTAATTTATAATGAAATTATTATAATTAATTTATAATTAATTTAACAACTTTAGGTCTTAACATTAGACCTTTAATATTATAATAAAATATTATAATATTATTTTTCTTGGGCCTTCCTATTGCTCCTTTAGACCTTATCTGACCACCTTGAATATTATAATAAGAGATATTATAATATTATTTCCCTTAGACCTAGAAGCAATCTTTCTCTTGCACTGCTTACTAAAAATGACTCTTGACATCCTTCCTTTTGCACTGCTCACTGAAACTGACTCTTGACATCAATGACAACAAACCTTGCTCATATTTCCAACAATCTCCCCCTTTGTCATTGATGGTAACCCATTTACCTTTTACCATTTCCTTTACCTCTTTCTATTTTGCTCCCCCTGAGAAACTACTTCCCCTGACTGAATGCTCTCCCCTAACTCAAATCTCTCCCCCTTTGACATCAATGGCAAAGGGTCACCTTTGGGGCTTGGGGCTAAGAATGAGACTCTTAGCTTAGCCCCTCCCCCACATCCTCTCTTGAGGTGGTTAATTTTGGGGTGGGAGTATCTCTACTCCTAGCATACACTGATCTTTACCTTTGTCCACCTTCTTCCTCAACTGATCCTTTTGATTCCTCTGAATATTCATGTTCCTGCTTGTCTCTGGAAGTTCTGCTCTACACCACTTTGTTATATGCCCAACATTATTGCACTTATAACACTTAATGTTGTGATTCCTTGAAGGTGCAAATATCTTGGAGTTTCTCCTAGTGAAGCCATATCCATTCCTATCATGAACCCTACAATTAACTACCTTGTGACCAAACTGATTACAAGAGTAGCAATACCCTTGAAAGAGATGTCTGTTTCTGAAATTCCCATATTCCTATCTTTCATGTGTCCTACACTATGTAGCCTTGTGCCCAAACCTATGACATGAGAAGCATCATCCATTGAAACTACCTTGCCTTGACCCCATTGGTCTCTTAGTCTCTTTTACCCTGTGCTACTTCCTATTCCATCTATTCCTCATTTGTGCATTGTTCCTTCTCTTATTGAACTTTCTATTGTCCAACTCATCCTCAGAAGTCTCACTTTCTCTTACACTCTCCTCTTCTAAAGCTTCTTCTTCTTTGGAGCTTGATATTGACTCCTCTCCTTATTCTTTTTGTACCTATTCAAAACCAAGTCCTGTCTTGTTTGATGAAGATCTTTGTACCTTGATAATCTTATCCAATTTCTTTGAGCTTCTCCCAAACCTGTGTAGCTTGTCTTTAGACTCTTTTACTTCCTTCCTTAGTAAAGCTACTTCATGCTCTAACCTCTCACATTCTAAAACCTTTGCTTCTAACTTCTCTTTAAATCTCCTTGTCTTAGCTATTGAGTTAGTTAGATCTTCTATAAGCTTTCCTTTCTCTTCATCACATTCTTGAAATTGAAGCTTGAGTTTTGAGTTTTGCTTTCTTACCTTCCTTAATGCATCAAGGGAAGAAATAAGCTCACCCTCAAGATCAACTTCTCCTTCCTATGATTTTTTTGATTCTTCCTCTATTCTTTTGTTTTTAAAATCATCTTTATTCTTTTCTGATTCATTTCCACTAGAAGCACTTCCTTCTTCTTTTATTGCCATAAGAAGACTTTCTTCTTTTGAACCTTCAAGAGCATCTTCATATTCATCATCACTGAAACTGAATCCATTCCTTGTACAACTATCTTCAAGATGACCAAAGTTACCACATCTAAAACACTTGAGAATTATTGGTGACCTTTTTCTAACCACTTATTTTTCTTCTGCTAGAAATAGAGTTTCTTCTTCTTCATTACCTGAGGACCTATCATCACTATCACTAGAACTCTTACTTCCCTTGTCTGCATAAAAAATCTTCTTATGCCTTTGGAAAAACTTCTTTCCTTGCTTGCTTTGTCCATCCCTATTTTTCTTTTGATACCTATGTTTTCCTATTTCTCATCTTCACTACTATTTCTAGCTTCTGGACAATCAGTTGCATAGTGACCATATTTACCACAATTGAAACATCTAACTGATTTCGTACCTTTATACTTTCTTGAGTCCTTGTTCCTTCTACCATAATTTGCTTCTTCATCACTGGATAACTCATTGCTTGAATCTGACTTCTTACCCTTTGTCTTCTTAGTAGCATTGAAGGCTGCTTCTTTCTGGGGAATAGGTTCCTCTTTTATTCTCATCTCAAAAGCTATGAGAATTCCATGTAATTCATCCCTTGTCAAAATTTCAATATCTTTTGACTCTTCTATAGCTGAAATATTTTCACTATACCTCTTTGGGAGTGACCTTAAAATCTTATCACAAACATTTGTTTCTTCAACTTTAAGCCCAAGTCCTTGCATGGAGTTAACAACCTCATCCACATGAAGTAGGTATGCAACAATTTTTTCCTCATCCTTCATATTTAGGTCTTCAAATGTTCTCTTGTAATTTTACAACTTTACCCTTTTGACCTTTTTGTCTCCCTCATATATACCTTTCAACTTATCCCAAATTTCCTTTGTTGATTTGCAATGCATAACCTTTATAAACTCTGTTTCACGCAAACCCTTTAATATTCCATTCATTGCCTTTGAATTATTCAGATGTAGGAGCTTACCATATTTATCTATAGGTGGAGTAGTTGGTGGTATGTATCCATTCTCAACTGCTTCCCATATTTCATTTCCAAGTGCCATTAGGTGAATCTTCATTCTCATACTCCAAAGTACATAATTGTTCCCATCGAACAATGGTGTTGAATTCCCTGAAGATCCATTCTGAGAATCCATCTGTGTTCTTGTGAGATTTTCCTTCAAGCTTTTAAACTCTTCCGAAGGAACCCACTCTGATACCAATTGAAGAACACAAGCTTATACTGAGAGGGGGGTGAACAATATAAGACCACTTTTTACTTTTCTTTTCTCAAACAATATTATCCAATATATCAATGGAAATATCAACAACAATAATCAAAGCAATGCACAAATCACCACACACAATAGAGACACCAATTTAACGTGGTTCACCCAATGTGGGCTACTCCATGGAGAAAATATTTCACTAAAATTTTCTCAACAAATATCTTGGGAATCCTTCCCTATTACAATTTTTATGGACCTCTATCCAAAGGAGACACCAATCCCCTAATCAAGTTCATGGATCTCTATCCATAGGAGACACCAATCCCCTAAGCTAGTTTATGGATCTCTATCCATAGGAGAACTCCTTCTCCTTTACTCTAGATGGTGATCCTCTTAGAAGACTACTACCTCCACTACACTAGCTTGTGGATCTCTCTCCACTGAAGACTCCTATCCTCACTCAAAAGACCTATATCCTCACTACCCTAGCTAATGGATCTCTATCCACTAGAGACTACTATCCTCTACTCTATCACCTCCAAATCTTACTCTCAACTCTATCTAAAATCTGCACTAAACATAGTCCTTCGATCTAGCACAAATTTACTCAATATCTATCTAAAATCTACACTAAACATAGTCCTTCAATCTAGCACAAATCTACTCAATATCTATCTCAAATCTACACTAAACACATTCCTTTAATATAGCATAAATATGCTCAATATCTATCTCAAATCTGCACTAAACACCTTACTACAAATTCTCAATCTTCTTTGTCTAGCACAAATCTTCTCAATCTTTATCTCTGATCTAGCATAAATCTGTCCTCAAATATGCACCAAACACTATCCTCAAATCTATCCTCAAGCCTTAACACAAAGCTTGATCCAATCATAAATCAACTCTGCTAGATCTACCCCAAGCCTTAACACAAATCTTGAACAAATCAATCAATCAACTCTTCTCTCAAGTCTTCTCAAATACTTACCTCAAATCTTCTCAACAAGTCCTCACAAGAACTTGCCCAATATGCTCAACAAGTCTTCACCAAGACTTACCTCAAATATTCTCAACAAGTTCTCACTATAACTTGTCCAATCTGCTCAACAAGTCTTCACCAAGACTTACCTCAAATCTGCATTGTAAGCTTCCACAAAAGCTTACTCAAATCAATCCTTAAGTCCACTCTAGGACTTACTCAAATATATCCACTAGCTTTCACAAAAGCTTATTCAACTCAACTCAATCTATCATAGAAAACCTCTTCAATCACACAAACAAATTTCACACATAATATATAGAGAATGGTTAGAGACTCAATATGTTTCACACTCACAACAATTCTTAATCACTTTCAAACTCTCCTATTTAACCACATAAACATATAGAGAATGGTTAGAGACTCAATATGTTTCACACTCACACAACACTCAATCACTTCCAAACTCTCTTAAAATCAATTAAGAATAAAGAATAATTTGTTTCACAGAACTTGAACTATCACTCCAACACTTCCAATCAACTAAGCTCAATCAACTCCACTCAACCAATCACTCAATGAAACACAACTTGCTTACAAACCCTAAACAAGTGTTTCACAATGCTTTCAACAACTCACACTATGGAACTCAAACCTTGACTCAAGATGATTCTAAATTCACATAACAATGATACTCATGGTCTTTCACAAACCCTAGTCAAGCATATGAAAGCTTACTCCAATATTTCCAACAATGCTTATCAAACAATCTCACATAACAATGATACTCATGATCTTTCACAAACCCTAGTTCAAGATAGTTCTCAATTTCTCACTCAAATGTTCTCACAAGTATTTACCAATCATGCACATGAAAGCTTACTCAACAATGCTTATCAAACAAACCTTTTCACTCCAACTTAGCATTCACAACATCCAATCCAACAATATTTCACTCACAAGGAAGATGTGCCCATACCTTTTGTTTGATGAAGAATTGACCTCAAAACCTGTCTCAATCACAATCACCCTCTTTGCCAATCTCAAAGGTTAGGTAGCAAAAACCTTCTCAAAATTTCATTCAAATATTCCCTCAAAATATTTCACCATACAAAACATTAAATCTCAATTACACCTTATAATCTCCACACTTCAAAAATGATTAGAAAAAATTAAACAACTCACTTCAACAATTAATTTTCTTTATCCACCTTATTACTCCTTCCAAATTCTAATCATCAAAATCACAATATAATATTTTAATTTTTATAAACCTTATATCTCCCTCCTAACACAAAAATTCATGCCACATTAAAACCTTAGGAGCAAAATTTAATTTAAAAATTAAATACCTCTTTTGCCCTCGGTGGGATTCGATCCCCCATTGCACTACCACCAGTGCCCTAGCCACGACCCAACTGCCATGTGAGCTAGGCACTCACCTTGGTAGTCAAAAGCACCTTGTGCACTTTGACTCACATGCTAGGCACCAAAACCTAAAATGATGCCAGCAAAACACTCCCAGGCCTACCATCGGGATTCGATCATGGGACCTCCCGCCTGTCAACGTCTCAATGCATAGCCACTTGCCGCTAGCCCAACCACCAGGTTGGCAATGAGGCTTTAAGCCTCCACTCCTTTATCCCTTCGATGGTCGCTAAATAAAACAAAAAATTATCCTTTTACTTGCACACAGATCGTAAAAATTTACAGGCACTCACAATGTGATTCAATCAAAGGTAAGACCTTAGGCAACCAAATGCACATGGTATTTATACCATTGTGCCATCTCCCTTTGGACGTCGATGGAGGGGGAAAATACATATGACATTGGCACTTTAAATTAAACCTTTTGCCCTTATAACCCTAACCTTAGGGTTAATTAAATTAAATTATAAATTAATTTATAATGAAATTATTATAATTAATTTAATAACTTTAGGTCTTAACATTAGACCTTTAATATTATAATAAAATATTATAATATTATTTTTCTTGGGCCTTCCTATTGCTCCTTTAGACATATCTGACCACCTTGAATATTATAATAAGAGATATTATAATATTATTTCCCTTAGGCCTAGAAGCAATATTTCTCTTGCACTATTTACTGAAACTGACTCTTGACATCCTTCCTTTTGCACTGCTCACTGAAACTGACTCTTGACATCAATGACAACAAAACTTGCTCATATTTCCAATAATGCACTTAACCTTGCTCACACATTTCCAACAATACTCATCAATACTTTTCACTCACCTTATATTTTATACAAATATTTCAATCACTCTAAATAAAATATAGTATGCCCATACCTTTTTTCTTTGATGGAGATATATCTTCAAAACCTGTTTTACTCACAAACAAATCATTTTGCCAATTTCTAGGTTAGATAGCAATAATCTATCTCAAAATTCTCTTCAATAATTATTTCACCATTCAAGACATACAATAAAATATTAATTTACAAATACACCTTATTATCTCCAATACTCTCAAAATAATATTCAACATATGGAAATAAAGTTCCTTTGTTAACACCTTATAATCTCCAATCTTCTCAAAATAATATTCAATACACAAAAATCAAGTTCCTTTGTTAACACCTTATAATCACCAATCTTCTCAAAATATAATTTAATACATAAAAATGAAGTTCATTTGTTAACACATTATAATCTCCAATACTCTCAAAATAATATTCAATACATAAAAATGAAGTTCATTGGTTAACACCTTATCAAAATAATATTCAATACATAAAAATGAAGTTCCTTTGTTAACACCTTATAATATCCAATATTTTATATTCTAAGCATCATAAAATAAAATATTATTTCAACAACCCTTATGACTCCCTAAACATTTAACACATACATTTTTCATTATCATGTGCCCTCAAAAATCTTTCCGCATTCCAACCATTTGGCACTAATTAAATTATAAATGCATACCTTAATGTTGACCTATGTCACTAAAAATATTACGTGTGTCTTCGATGACTAGCGCCCAATGAACAGTGAACAAAATCGAACCTGTGACCTATGCTACTACAAAACCTTAGCCCAAGGCTAAGCTTTCATCTAGGCTACACGTCCACAAGTGAACCCAAGGTCCACACTTCCTTGTTAAGGCTACCGCATAAATTTTTGCAAATATAAAATGCTTCTCCTCATTTACCAAAAATGAATTGCATGGGATTCGAAACCACGACTTTCCCTTCGAAATGTTTTAGCCACACCTTAGACCATCGACTATGCTACCCTACACTATGAGATGTTTTTATCACGTCACACAATAAGTCTACCTCCTTTATTAAAACAACTTATAAGATTTTTCCTTTCGCATATGGAGCACATGATTTATAACTCATGGGCATTCAAAATCACATTAAGTTTGAAAATGAAAATCATACTTTATCCTTTGCACTAAAACATGTCAGCCCTTTCGAATTTCAAATTCAATTTAAACTTTAAACTTGGCACCTTTAATTATTTAAATTAAAATTTTAACCTTAGGTTAAAATATTTTAATTTAAATAAATTAAATTAAAACCTTTTTCCAACCTTCCAAACTGCTCAATGGGTCTTTTCAGGGATATATATAATTAATGATTCCTTGGCCATTGTTGTTTCTTGCCTCTTTATTTTTCTTGAATATTATAATATTAAATATTATAATATTATTATTTCTTTTTAAACTTGCTTCCATTTTCTTGGGTCTTCTACCTTTTAGGCCTCTTTTGGTATATAATATTTAAAATAAATATTATACCCTTTTATTCTTTTAAAACTTTCTTGCTTTTTGGAGAATTCAACCTTTTGATATTAATGACCTTAATGAAAACAAAATTGGACATCAAATATCTTGACTTCAATGACAACAAAAACTTGCTAAAATATTCAATAATCTTTGCCTTTGTCATTGATAGCAACCCTTTTTTATTTAAGCATTCCTTTTACCTTTTTAAATTCTACTCCCCATGAGAAACTGCTCCCCCTGACTAAATGCTTTTCCCCTAACTCAAATCTCCCCCCCTTTGACATCAATGGCAAAGGGACTCCTTTGGGGCTTAATATAAGACTCTTAGCTTAGCTCCCTCCCCACCTCCTCTCTTTGAGGTGATTAATTTTTGTGTGGGAGTATCTCTACTCCCAGCATACAATGCTCTTTTTCTTTATCCACCTTTTTCTTCAGCTCATCCTTCTGATTATTTTAAATATCCTCGTTCCTGCTTGTCTTTGGAAATTTTGTTCTACACCACTTAGCCATATGCCCAACATTATTGCACTTATAACACTTAATGGTGTGGTTCCTTGAAGGTGCAAATGTATTGAAGTTCCTCCTGGTGAAGCCATATCCATTCCTATCATGAACCCTACAATATATTGTTTTATGACCAAACAAATTACAAGAGTAACAATACCCTTGAAAGAGATGCCCATTTCTGAAATTTTTCTTAGTGAAACCATATTCCTTATTTTCATTTGTCCTACACTACATAGCCTTGTGACCAAACCTATGACATTAGAAACAACATCCTTTGAATAAATATTGCCTTGATACCATTGGTCTCTTAGTATCTTCTTCCCTATGATGTTTTCTATTCCTCATTTGTGCATTGTTCCTTTCCTTGTAGAACCTTATGTTTTTCAACTTATCATCATAAGTCTCACTTTTTATTTCACTCTCTTCTTCTAAAGATTATTCTTCTTTGGAGCTTGAGATTGACTTTTCTCCTTGTTCTTTTTTTCCTTCTTCAAAACCAATTTCTATTTTGTTTGATGAAGATATTTGTGCACTGATAATCTTATCCAAGGTCTTTGAGATTTTTCTAAACTTGTGTAGCTTGTATTTAGACTCTTTCACTTCTTTCCTTAGTGAAACTACCTCATGCTCTAATATTTCACATTATAATAAATTTTCTTCTAAATTTTCTTTAAATCTCCTTGTCTTAGATATTAAATTTGTCAGATATTGTATAAGCTTTCTTTCTTCTTCATCACATTCCTAAAATTGAACCTCGAGTCTTGAATTCTACTTTCTTACCTTTCTTAATTCCTTAAGAGCATAAATAAGCTCATCTTCTATATTAACTACTCCTTATTCATTTTATAATTCTTCCTCTACCTTTTTGTCTTTGAGAACATCCTCATACCCTTCTAATTTATCTTCAATAGAAGCACTTCCTTATTCCTCTATTACCAAGAAGAGAATTTCTTCTTCATTATGTAAGGATATTCCATCACTATCACTTGAAATCCTTCCTATATTATCTACATATAAACTCTTCTTATGCCTCTGGAAAAAATTATTTTCATGCTTGTTTTGTCCATAATTGTTTTTCTCTTGATACCTGGATTTTCCTACTTCCCATTTCTTATGATCTTGTTTCTCTTCACCACTACTAATTCTAGATTCTGGACAGTTAGATGCAAAGTGACCATATTTAACATAATTGAAATACTTAACTATTTTTGTACCTTTGTACTTTCTTTAGTCCTTGTTCCTTCTACCATAGTTTACTTCATCATTGGATGACTCATCACTTGAATCTGACTTCTTATATTTTGTCTTATTTTCTAATTTTAAGGCTGCCTCTTTCTTGGGGATAGGATCCTTTCCTATTCTCATCTTAAAAGCTATGAGAGTTCCATGCAAATCATCCCTAGTCAAAGTTTCAATATCCCTTTTTTATTCTATGGCTGAAACCTTTTCACTATACCTCATAGGAAGTGACCTTAAAACCTTTTGACAAATATTTTATTCTTCAACCTTAAACCCAAGTCCTTTTATGGAGTTAAAAACCTCATCCACACGAAGTAAGTATGTAGCAATTTCTTCCTAATCCTTCATCTTCAAGTCTTCAAATGTTTTCTTATGATTTTGCAATTTTGCCATCTTGACCTTTTTGTCTTCCTCATATGTTTTCTATAACTTTTCCAAAATCTCCTGTGTTGATGTGCAATGCATAACTTTTACAAACTCTACTTCACATAAACCACTTAATATTGCATTCATTGCCTTTGTATTATATAGATGTAGAATCGTATCATATTTATCTGTAGGAGGATTAGTTGGAGGTGTGTATCCATACTCAACTACTTGCCATGTACAATATCCTTATGCCATTAAGTAAGTCTTCATTATTATATTATAGAAAGCATAATTGTTCCCATCGAATAATGGTACCTTATTACTTGAAGATCCATTCTGAGATTCCATTTGTGTTTGTGTATACTTTTCCTTCAATATGTTAATGTAGAAACCTAAATCGTGTCATGCTTAGGGGAGCTTCTCACATAGACACACTCATAATATCATAAGACATAATATTGGACTTTCCAAACATCAATAGTGGTTATCACCACTCATTTGGGGCCTTTTCAAGCCATCCAAGCTTGGTCGCTCAAACCAAGAGCGGCCATATCCTAGCCGTTCAAGCCTAGAGCAGCCAAACCTTAGTCGCTACAAATGAAAGTGGCCAGATCTTAGCCACCATAGATGATAGCGGCTAAGCCATAAGAAGTAGTTTACTAACAAATAGGCCCAATCTCGGGTGAAAGTGGCAGTCTGCATACAATAAAGGTGAGCGGGAGTGACTTTGCATTCCTTTTCATGACCAGTTCACATGGGAGGTTTGAGTTTACATTTAGATTTATGTTAACTGACCTTCAAGCATAAACAAAGGATAAAATCTTCTCATGCTAACGACCAGTTTGCATAGAATACTCGAGTGGGTAGTTACATTTTAGTTAAATGGCCTTAGAATATAGACAATGGATAAAAGCTTCTCATGCTAACTTGCACTATGCATGAGAAATTCATTCCTAGGGCTTGGACATAGACCTAGGGTTTCATGCTATAAAAGGTGCAAGCCTAAGAGCACCAAAGGGGGATCTTTAACATATCAGAGAGACATATTTTTGAGGATAGCTTTCAAGACATGGAGAGTTCTCTTTGAGATCATGTACATGGTGAAGATCTTATGGATTGAAGAGTATAACACCTACTATTTCAACATCAGATACAGGCTTTGACCCATAGATTTGGGGCAAAGAGAGCAAGGTTTACTTTAGCGGTCACTATCTTGGACAGTGGCCCACAGTATTAGATTAGGTTTTAGACATAACATATTTTATTCTATTTCTTTATATTTTCACATCATTAGCATATATTTACATGATTTTATGGCATAGTTTTATCATATTCCTATTACACTATTTGATTACTAACAACCTCATTCGGGGAGGCACTCTTGGACACCTAAATGTGCATTGTTATTTCATTTCTTGCAGGGCCATAGGTACATCAGACAAATATTGCAACATACGAGAGCAAACAATATCCCTCTAGGAAAAAAACCTAGAGAAGGAGGCATCTGTAATACCTCATACATTTTCATGTGCAGAACTGGGAAGCTTTGATAAGTGCACCACCTCTTTGTGGAAGGGGCACTCCTTACCTATTTGTAATTTATAGTATCAAAATGGGTATCCCTAAGAGGGACCGACATGTAACCGAGATTCAACATCAATAAAGAGATCTGTATTTTGTTATTTTGTGTTATATGTTTTTTCCTCATCTTTCCATTTTATATTTTGGTATTTTTAATAACATTGCAAGTCGAGTTTAGAAAAGGGACCGATGCATGCATTTTTGGGGTCGCTAAAAATGGCAATCACGATGGGACCACCACTAATTTTTCATTTTTTGTTTGAATACTAACTTAGTTTTGTGTGCAGGTCTAGCCGCTCTAAGCTAAAATAGCCAAAAACTAGCCACTCTGAGCTACAATGACCAATAGAGGTTAGCCGCTCTGAGCTATAGTGGCCAAGAACCAACCACTTTGGTCAACAATGGCTAGAACTAGAGTGCAGCAAAGGTCAAAACACCAACTCTCTAAGCTAGATCTAAGGTTGCTATAGCATATTTGATATTTTATAGCTTTATGTCTACTTCTGTGTGTTTAAAACAAAGAACTTAAAGCACATTTATGTTTGGAAATTGAAGGAATAAAAGAAGAGAGAATTAAGCATTGTGTATATCTTAGATCTCCTTTTAAATTTTCCACTAGGCGTTGCTATGAAAAATGACTTATTCTTGAAAATTTTACCCTAGAATCCAATGTGCTAGAAATTGTATGTTGTTTGCTTGCTTTGAGGCCCTTCTAGAGGCCATAATTGCATGAGATAAAGTGTGATCATACAAATCATAGTAGTTCACGCATATTTTTGAATATTGAAATGTATTTTTGCACTTAGGCATATAAGAAATATTCATTGCTACTATATGATGCACTTTATGATATGCAAGGTTAAAATAAACGCCACACACACACATCTCATTTAAAACATTAGAAAGTTGGATTTCATCACCAAAATTCAATTCAGTCCAATGACGTTGGAATTCATCTCCTTCCACTGGTTTTCCCCCTAGAGATTCCTAGAAACAAATTGAGAAACTTACTTATAGTGACACTAAGTTACTTGTGTTCAAACAGTCTCTCACTATTGGAACAATCATTGGTTTAGAGTGGAAGAGCTAGGCGAACCCTCCATTGGGTCTTTAGTGGTGTACCCTAGCTTCTTTTGATAAAATCATGTTTGGCATGAGTGTACTTGATTGTCACTATGGATGAGTCTTCTCATTCTTAAATCAAGAACAAGAGCAAAGAAATCGAAATAGCAACACATCAAAATGCATCAAACAATCTAGGACACACTCAAATTGGTAATCAGGATAAAAATTTGTTTGGTATTGTATGGTCATTCCTAAATTGCAACTCAAAAGATCAAGTCATAAAAAAACATGGTCAAAACAAGAAGTAAGCACCATAGATCTGATACTGAGGAACATACAGAAGCAATTCATGACCATAGGCAGAGTCGTAGTAACATTGAATGACCTACCCATAAGACCATGAGACGTAGGTCTATGAGACTAAGGGGTGATAACTCAACCCTTGGGGGATCTCCTCGAGAAACCCCAAGTAAAGAACCACATCATGGAACAAAGTCACATAAACAAAAAGAGGCTTCACATCAATCCTCATCAAGGAGACATGAGGAGACCTCAAGGGCCTCCTCTAAACACATAGAAACATCTCAAAGATGTGAGGAAGCTTCAAGGGCTTCCTCCTCACATGGACATAAAGAAGGTATTAAAACCCATTCTTCACATGGGGATGACGAGACTGCTACATCTCCATCCACATGGAGGAAACATGTTACCACCAAGCCCTCTTCATCAAGAAGGCAAATAAGAATTGCAACACCTCAAGACTCACAAGAAACATATGAAACATGTCTACCCACTAAAGGGTAGGAAACTAGAGCTACATCTAGTCATGAGAATAATATAGAAGAAACCCTTCACACAAAAGGAAATATTCCCATAGACTATGGCATCATAGGAGTAAATGGCACCCCACGGGACCATCCATGGAAAAAAAGACAGCTAGATGGGTTGGGTTGATTTCCTACTCAACTAAATCAAAGAACTATAGCTACTGATAACTCTGCATCTGGAAGCTCATGAAATGTGACTTCTAAACATACCTCTTAGTCTGGAGGTACCTTAGAGAAACCCTATAGAATATGCATGGAGTTTGATCATAGGGATACTCAACAACACAATAAAAAAGACACATTAACTAGCAAGAGTATAGATACAACATAAACCTCCTCGAGTAATCTGTAAGTCAAGACAACAAGAATAGAGTTAGATAAACATGAGTCTTCTATGACAACATAAACTGATCAAATGAGGTAGTTAGAAAATGCATTACATAAGGAGTAAGAGCTAGTAGAATATCTCAAAAAATATAAACAAAGAAAAAGACTCTTGCACCAACATGAGCAATGCTTAAGAGAGTAAGCTAAGCAACTAGCTCTTAATAATTTATAGGTAAATGGTGGTGACCAAAAAAGAACAAGATACACTGACTCACCTAAGGAGAGACACACTAGAAAAGATAGCCCACAACGAAACCCCCCACCAAATCATGAACGAAATCCAACTAATGGGGGAAGGGCAAACATAGAAAAATAGGATCATAATCTTGGGTCCCATACCAAGAGAGAGGAAAATGGAACAAATCAAATGGATAGAGAGTTACCTCCATTGCCAATGTGAATAGGCTTACAAGAGGAGGAAATTCATGCATCAAAGGCATTTCAAGAGCTTGCTGAAAAGATGAAAACCTTTGAGAAACAAGAGGTAGCTAGGAACTCACCAACATTGAGCAAAATACACAATCAACCATTATTCCCATCAATCCCTAGCCCTCCATATCCTAAGCACTTTGATATGCCTAGGTTAGAGAAGTTTAAAGGTGAAGATGATGCACAAGAGCATGCCACAAATTTTATCAACGTCTATTTTCATATTGAAGACAATGATGCTCTCATGCTAAGAACATTCATAATGACATTTTTAGATGCTACCACTCAATGGTTCAACCAACTACCTAAGGATAGCATAACCAAATTTTAAAAACTATTAAACACATTATTAAAGCATTTCTCCTTTGGTGCTAAGAATAAGGTGAACCTTTCAGACCTAGCTAACTTGAAATAGTATGATGACAAGCCAGTAATGGATTATGAAAATAGATGGAGAAAAGTCATGGCAAAATTATCATTCTCCATTCCCACAGAAGAGATCACTCGCATGTTGACAAAAAGTTGTTCTAAACATATATCCCTCTTGCTACAACTCCAACAATAGCCTTCATTTAAATAAGCTCTAGCATAGGCCAAGCTCATAGAAGAGATAAAAGTAGATGAGGGAACCATTAAGCTCCGAAACAAAAATGAGTGGAACAAGAATGGTAAGAATGACAAGTATAAGCAAAAGTAGGGTAACCCTGCTCCACTCAATCAAGTCATATTAGCTACACCCAAGGATAGGGGTGCACAACAACCATAGAACTATAAAGCACATCCCTCACTAGCCAATTATGACCAAAATAACAATCAAGGAAGAAACCGAGAATGCAAGTCACCTTGTTATTTCAATCCTCTAACAGAATCAATGCAATCAATCTTTAATAAGCTGAGCAAGGCTAGGAGGATCATATTTCTTGATATACATCTTATATATACCAACCATCCTAAGCCAAAATAATATAGGGAAGATCAATTTTGCCCTTATCACAGGATATCAAGGCATGAAATTGAGGCTTACATCGAGTTTAAGCACCAAGTGCAAAACATGATTGAGGCGGGAGAACTCAAAGTTGACAATCCATTGGCTCTCGATAATAGAGACATGGGCATATACAAAAACCCATTGCCCAATCATGAGGCCCCTCGAGATCAAGGGGCCCAAGTCAATCAGGTTCGAGCTGACATACCTACCCATGGATGCATTGGGATGGTTAATATTGTTAACATAGCAACAAGGACTAGGCGGTATGGTCAACCACAACCACCTGCAACTCCTGATGCATTGTTGTTATGCACATCATTAATTCTCAATGAATTTTTCAATTCAGGGCAGTGTACAAGGCTATTTGTAGAAGGAGTGAATAGGGCTATAACTTAGGTCATTTGGGAGCAACAGGTCTTATTGGTGAAACCAATTGTGTGGGGGATTTAGGACATTTTTATCTCTAAATTGCATAAATTGAACTTTAATCTAATTGCAAGAATGGAAACTAATTACTAACTACAAAAATGAAATCCTAGTTACAATTATAAAATGAAATCTAATTATGTTGCAAAAATAACTCCCTAGTTAAAGTTGCAAAATTAGAAATCTAATTATGATTGTAGAAAGAAAGTCTATTTACTTTTGTAGTAATGGAAACCTGATTATAACATGGAAATTAAGTCCTGTCAATGCTCTGTAATATAAGGTTGTCAATATTTTGTGCAAGGGTTGACAACAAAATACAAAATACAGTACAATAAATTTTGGAAATGACAATCTACAGTAATTTGAAAGCTTGCTAAAAATGGAGATTACAACCAAACCTATAATTAATCACAAGATCATCCTAATCATGAAATAAACTAAGATTGCAAATACTGTTAGCTATTTACAAGGAAATGAAATGATAAGTTTTACAACTTATTCTGCTATAGCAAAATCAAAATAAAAACCTACTGTTAGTCCTTCTCCTAGGTCTGGAAGTGGCCAACCTCCTTGTCCAGAATAAGGTATGAGTATTTCTATCTCTTTAGATCTTACTCACACTCATTCACAACAACATGAATAGAAAAAGTAGTGCACTTTATTGATTCAAGAACATAATTATAGTATTGCTGCTAAAAACCCTGTTACAGGACTATAACAATTACTTTTCTTCTATTTTATTATTATTATATTTCTTTCTTATTTTCCCCTACCTAGCTCAACCTGGACAAGAGATATATATTTATAGATATCCTAAAATCTATTTACAAACTGAGAATATCTCATTCCTATATTACAGATCTATTCCTATTATGATGTAGCATTTCCTGGGTTTATCCTAGAAGAGGATCAAAATTGATCTTTTCCATGAATGGTGGCTTTGGATGGCAAGGATGGACAAAGTCAGATGGGAGATATTTTCCTTTAACCTTTTCAACCTTATTTTCCTTTTTACATTGTTAGAAATCAGTCAACAAGTCAAAAAGCACTTTATGTTCTCATTTTGAAGATAAGTGGCTCATTTCGAAGAGATTGTATTTCTCATTCTAAATATGTCCGCTCATTTCGAAGAGACTATATTTCTCATTCCAAATATGTCTACTCATTTTGAAGATATTCGGAATGAACAATTGTGTGCTCTTCAAGTGATTTCATCTACATTTCTCATGTGGGTTATCTCTCAAGATCAGATTGCAATAGCCTTCATCTCTCTCCATGTGTGAATTCCATGCCTTACCATTTATTAGTAGCTGGCTAGAATTTACATTGGAAAACCAGTTTTTACTGCATAGTAATAGTTTTCTTGCACTATTTGCTAGATTTAGATAAATAAATGCTTGAAACACATCAAAAAAAAACTAGTGAAGTGCTGCTATCAACCTAAGCATACTTCTCATTTAGCAAGTCATGACAAAGTAACATAAAACTATGCAAAAACTATAAAAATTAGAATATAGTATTTCTAACACATTGATCATGCAAAAAGTTAATACACAACATATTAAATCAACTTAACTAGCATATCAAATTAAACACAAGATTTTTTAGGCAGTTTCAATGTTCAAAACATGCTATGATTGAGGTATTTCTAGGCCTCATCAGCTCCCATGAACATCCCAGCTGCCCCTAGGCAAAGGCAT
This sequence comes from Wollemia nobilis, assembly GCA_028583015.1. Lineage (NCBI taxonomy): Eukaryota > Viridiplantae > Streptophyta > Pinopsida > Araucariales > Araucariaceae > Wollemia > Wollemia nobilis. The sequence continues at coordinate 28,384 of JAQPPZ010008369.1, forward strand.
GACAACCTTCCAAGTCCACCAATGTGAACTATGGTAACTATTTGAAGTAGATTAGAGCAAAATATACAGATGACTCCAGCTAAGTTATCCATCTATGAGATCATACAACAATATCCAAAGCATAGGGAGACTCTAATAGAGATTTTAATAATAATTGAGGTTCAACCACAAGATGTGAATGCATTCACTCACTTTGTGGGACAAGTGCAAGAATGCTAGGAACCTATAATTCAATTCTATGATCATGAGATTAATATAGTTTCTGCTGACTTACCAGACCCTCCGCTCAACATTGTAGTGACCATCAATGACTTACCTTTCAAGAGGATTTTGGTCAATACAAGTTCATCAATTAACATCATTACAACAATTGTAATAGAGCACCTCAAGATACCGAAGATCAATATCGTTCTAGGAGCTTACATATTTAGAGCTTTTAATGATGCTTTATGCAATACTATGGGAATGATAGTCCTACCCATCAAGTTGGGGCACAAGACCATCCATGTGATGTGTCATGTCCTAGAAGGAGCTATGCAATATAACATACTCTTAGGGTGTCCTTGGATAAGGTCCATGAAGTGTGTGCCTTCAATATTGCACTAATGTGTCATGTATGTGCATGAAAACAAATTCTATGTGGTTCTGGTCGATGAAGAGCCTTTTAAATATGTCAATCAGGTGGACATTCTAGTAGAATTTGTGATCCCTTCTACTCACCTATATGTGGCACCTTCATCCCCAACCACACAAGGGGATAACAAAGACAAAGGGGTAAGAAAAGACCCATGCACATCAACACCTCCTAATGGACTCAAGACAGTCAATGCTTCTACAATACCATCAATGTCAAAACCAAAATACAATTAGAAGCTAAAGGTGCCCTTAGTTCAGGGAGAAAGACCCAAAGAAGTGCCAACTATAGCCATTGCTGAAATACCAAGTCCTATGGAAGAGGATGATCCTCAAGATCAAGATTAAGATAGTGATTATCACACTACTTCGCTAGTATCATCCATGGGGTTATCCATGTCGCATGCATCAATACACTTAGCAAGTATAGGCATAAGAGAGTACCTTATGTAGAACATTACCTTTACACCTATCATTGAGTCTACACAAGACATAGGGAGGCCTAAATACTTGAGGCCGCTAGTAGAAATAGTGGTTCCACTTGGAGTCCCTCCCAAACAAACCAATTTTGTCTATGCTAGCCTGGAATGCACTCATAAGTCTTCAAATATAGAAGAGGATGGTGATGAATTATTCATATTCAATGTTTGTTACCTCTCTAATATCGAGTTTTCTCTTAGCTACTTTGAGCATTGCCATTGGCATGGCTATGAACTTGGCATATATGATCAAGGGTGTAGGCAGCCCTATGAGCCACTATATCAGCTTCCCTCCGATAGATTTGGCTTAGGTTATTATAGTAGAGGTCGAGATGACTCTCTTGCAACAACATTGGAAATATTAAGCATAGGATTGGGAGAAGACATTGATTTAATTCCTTATCACCCCTTAAGAATAGCAAATTTGAGCAACAGACAAGTGGCCACGGTAAACATACCGCCTCCAAAAAATTATCATCCAAACACCTCAATTGATTCCACCCTAACAGGGTACAACTCATGGGATGAGGAGAATGGATATGAGGTAAGTGATGATGAGGCACAACTTGGATTAGACTATTAGGGGCCTCACTATTTGCAAAGATTCACATGGTCCATACATGATGAAATTGGATATACATTAGGTGAAAGTAACTATGAATCAGAAGACTCAACATAAAGAGTTTACTTAGGCCTAAGCCATCAACCCCTGACTTTGGGGCAAGACACAAATGCAAATGGTTTCTTGATAAGTGAAGAATAATATGAAGATGAAACAAATATGGCCTACTTGGGGCTAAGACATGAGCCCCTTGGATTAGGGTTGCTTACCAATGCTAATTGTTTCTAGATAAGTGATGTTGACTTTGAGGATGAGACTAAGATGGCTTATCTTGGACCTCACCACTTGCAAAAATTCAATGAGCTAGTAAAGAGAGAGGTGGAAATTTATGCCATAGACACTCATCTCTAATTTTTTGGGAGACCTATTGACCTAGTTGCCATTCATTTGATGGTCAAACCCCTTCTGCATACATTCAGAGAGCAGTTAGAGCCCAATGATCCTATTTTATGCCCTTCTCATGGGCCAGATCTAGAAATTCCCATTCCTTTAGAACCTCATCACAAGTATGGAAGGGAAACCCCTGAGATAATATCACACCCATGTGGTCCTGGAGATTTCATCCCATCCATCAACATGATATCCATTGATTTGACCACTCCACTTCATAATCCAATAGATCCTACCAAATAATTGCATCTTGATGTAGAGGCTATTGATTGGGATCATGCTAATTCACCCATAAAGCAAAATATCTCTTCACCAACAAAGAGATATTACAGTCGTTCCATTTTGCATCATGTTGTACGTATAACATCTTCCATACTAGTTTGGAACATGAGTCACTAGGTCCTGTAAATCCCATTGATGACATTCATTTGATACCCACACCTCATAAGCTAGAGGATGGGTCACATATGGCTATAGAAGTGACATTCAAGGTGGACATCAACGATGATCCTACCCAACCAAGGAGAGTCAAGTTTAGAGAATGTCTATCTCTAGAGGAACAATCCATCCTAATTCCTCTCCTCAAGGAGATGCCAAATATTTTTGCTTGGACTTACAAAGATATGCCGGGAATATATCCAAAGTTAGTCATTCAAAACCTTTCATTGGATCCCATGAAGAACCCAACCAAGAAAAAAATGAGGAAAATGCATCCAACCATCGCTTTGATGGTGAAGAACGAATTGCAAAAACTACTGGACACAATATTCATATTTTCTATCGACTACCCTGAGTGGGTGTCAAACATGGTACCCATAGGGAAACATGATGAAAGATTCTGTATCTGCATGAATTTTAGGGATTTAAATAGGGAAACACCAAAGGATTCATTATCATTACCAAACATAGATTCTCTTGTAGATGTAACCGTAGGTCATGAAATGCTCTCCCTAATGGATGGTTTTTCTAGATACAATCAAATCCAAATTAAGCCTGAAGATCAACATAAAACTACTTTCATTAATCCTTGGGGAACATTCTGTTACAAAGTGATGCCATTCGGTCTCAAAAATACTAGTGCCACATATAAATGGGCCATGAAATATATATTCCATGACTATATGCATAAGATCTTAGAATATTACATGGATGACTTACTAGCCAAGTCCTTGTTGCGGCAAGAGCATGCCAAAGTCCTTAGACAAATATTTGATCACCTCATAGAACACAATGTATGATTGAATCCTAAGAAGTGTGTATTTGGTGTAACTTCTGGCAAGCTTTTGGGATTCATCGTATCCAAAAGAGACATCAAATTTTATCCTGCAAAGGTAAAGGCTATACTAGAAATGGCCACCCCTACCAACATTAGGGAATTGCAGAGCCTACAAGGCAAGACAACATTCATAAAAATATTCATCGCGTAATTATTAGACAAATGTAGAACTATGAACAGGTTTCTACGCAAGGAAGTCCCATTTCATTGGGACAAAGAATGCCATCAAGCCTTTGCAGAGATCAAAAATTATCTAGCAATGCCACCATTATTGGCTCCACCAAGGCCAAACATACCATTTTTACTATATATATCGGCTATTGATTTCGCATTGGGCACCATGTTAGCCCAAAAGAATGCAAAAGACAAAGAGCAAGCCATATATTACATTAGTTGCACCTTGGTGAGTTATGAGCTAGGATATGCATATGTTGAAAAGTTGTGTTTAGCACTGGTCTTTGCAACGTGAAATTTATGACACTAAATTTTGACCCATATGACTTACGTCATATCAAAACAAAATACTTTGTAGTACATGATGAGCAAGACATATCACAATACACGTACCACAAAGTGGATCATTCTATTGACAAAATTTGACCTAGAGTTCATAAGCCAAAAGTCCATAAAGGGACAAGTCATAGCAGATCAATTGGTAGAGGTGCCTCTTTAGGATGACAAGCCTCTCACCATAGAATTGCCTGATGATGCAATCTTTGAATTATCAGATCAACAAGAACTCAAAGAACCTAATAAATAAAAAGACATGTCATTATTCTTAGACATTTCGATGTGTGAACAAGGAGGTGGAGTAGGGATTGTCTTTATCACATCGTAGGGCGCTCCATTACCCTTATCATTCAAACTAGACTTCCCATGCACAAACAACAATACAAAATATGAAGCATTAATCTTGGTACTCCAAAAAACCATAGAAATGGGTACTAAAATATTGAATATCTTTGGTGACTCCTTGTTCATAGTAAACTAGGTCAAAGGACTATTCCAATGTAGGTGCCCACTCCTAAAGACTTACAAGGAACTTTTTGACACCTACTTAGCCCAACTAGAATGGTACGACATCGAGGCAATTCCTTGTACATAAAATATATTTGTAGACACCATGGCCTCTTTGGGATCCTTAATCCCTTAGAATCCATCCACTAATTTTATAACCATCCATGTGAAAGTGCTTTCGTACTTAGCAATACGTTGTTAGGATTTTTACAATCAAGAATCAGTCAACATGATCAACATCAAACTAAATTAGGATTGGTCCTTTACAGCCAAATATTTCTTACAAACAACATCTTGGGTATTTGATCTCCTAAGGACTTATAGAGTGTGGTGCAACCATATACCATAGAGTTTTTCCTCAATCTGTATTCAATACCTCGAAAATGCAGGAAGAGCAAGCTGTATATTCTATAGAAGCTTAGGCCTATCAAGATTTTCTTTCCCAATTGTGGGAATTCCTAAAGCTTGGAATAATGGCTCAAGGTTTGTCACATATTGAAAGGTGAAAGTTCAAGCAGAGAGAAACAAGATACATTTTTCTATGAGAAATCCTCTACAGATGAGGATATGATGGAGTATTGCTTCTTTGTCTTGAGCCCCAGGAAACATATTGGGTAGTTTTGCAAGCTCATGACGGAACATGTGGAGGACATTTTAGTGGCATGACCATCACATCTTGAGAATGGTTTACTATTGGCCCACCATGGAAAATGACTACTGTGAGTATGTCAATAAATGCAATAAGTGCCAACATCATGCAAACCTAATGCACTTACCATTGTAAGCTTTGCAGCTCATCTAGGAAGCATGGCCATTATTGCAATGGGGACTAGAATTGATTAGGAAGATATCACCTCCATCCTTAGGATGACACACATTCATAATAACGACCACAAAATACTTCACTAAATGGGTAGAAGAAATCCCATTAACATCAACAACTGGACCAAGGATTACAGAGTTTATACTCCACAATATCATAAGTCATTTTGGGGTCCTGTTGGTCATGAATCTGCCACAGGAAAGGATTTTTATATAAACTGCACCCTAGACCCGGCCAACATTGAAAGGCTGGAAGCAAGAAATGGCTCCCAGACCAATATCCAGATTGGGCTGGTTCCCTTACTAAACTAAGTTTTTTTTAAGATTAGAGTTGCTGGAAAGAGATTAAAACTTTGCAGAAAGAAACGGGAAATATGGCCGTAGTCGAAGTTATAAGATCGAGAAGAACAACAAAAGATCACTTAAAGTACGACAACAACAAGTAACAGAAGATATCAACTTAATTCCCTCACAACCGTACACAGAAAATCCCTCCAAGATTACATTCTAGGACTCATTCCCTTACAAGCAATATTCAAATCCAACATGTAGAATTCAAATGTAACAGCAACTAAGGAATATGAGTGTTATTAGAAATGTAAATAATAGAAAGGAAAATCACCCAAATAGCCACTTGAAAAATCAGAGGCCAATTCTTTCATTCCTACAAATGAACTTCAAGCTTTTAGCAGAAAACTCCCGACATTTGCAAATGAGATTTACATTGGTTTTTATAGAGGGCTGGCCTCTTTGTAGCATTTAAAATTTGCAACGGACCTCCTTGAGATCTACAATTTGTGCAACGAAAACAATGAACATAATCCCCTTAATCGTAGCCTTGAAGACCAAAAAATTAAATGCCATAAAGAGTCGATAGTCTTCATTAAATTGTGTTCTCGAACATATGTCTGAAATCGTTAGAACAATCCACGAACAGCAGCTTCGAATAAATGGAAATCTTCAATTTTGGTAGCTTGGGCGTTCTTCTATCTTGACCGCATTGGAAATCCGCAAAATATTTAATTTTGGACTGCTTTTAATCATCGGAACTCACAAAACTGCATTGGGCCACAGCTTAAGCATGCATAATCAATAATAAAAATAAATGTGGCAAAAATGCCAACATTCTTGGCGGCTCACGGGGTATACAGTTCTGCTGTATGCAAGAATCCCAGGCCTGAATCCATTGGGCACAGAGTCATGAAAACTTAGAACAGAAAGCTAGCTGCTGTGGTACATCTTAGTGGACTGCTACAATAGAAACTTTTGCTGAATAATCAAAAGTTAAAGAAATTTGCATTTGGCTCAACTGAACATGGAATGGAAATGAATGGAATGAGATCCCGTGGATGCACAGGCGGTGAAATGCAAATGGAATAGTGAAAATTATGGAATGAATGGAAATGGAAATATGAATGTTGTGGAATGAGAATGAACTGAACTGTAAATAAATGCGTAAAATGACATAACTTAGAAGAAAGGGATAAGAAGAAGCGGGAATAATAGGAAAGGGGAAAAGAAACAACAGCCGTGGCTTTTTTTTTTTTTGACTGCAGAAGAAAAAGAAGAAGAAGGAGGAAGATGAAGAAAGGAAGGAAAGAAAAAGGGAAGGGAAAGGAAGAATTTTCTATAAAGCCACCAACTGCTAGGAGGAGAAAAACAAAAGAAAAACAAGCACCTACGGCTCGCATGCAAAAAGAGCCGAGATGAACAAATAAAAACAATACTTCTTTTTTTTTTCTTCTCTTTTCTATTTTTTTTTTTTTTGTTTTCATACTATATACAATAGTTCACGACATGATTGGCATGTCGTCACCACAAACCCAAGGAGTTATCCGATAAATCTGTAATTTCCCGACCAGATCTAATCATACTTGAGTCGATCCTTGAAATTGGGCTGGCTTCTTCCTGAAGTTCTCCATGTTTCAGACACTGGCAAGTTATCATGCATGCCAGTACCCACACAATTGACAAATAATGGAGCAAAGAAATTTGCCATATGACGGGGTCCCGTAGGTACCAGTTGTAGTAATTACTGAAGCCAATCCCTCCATATTGAAGGGTTCTCTAATTGTGAAGTGAGAACAGGTTCCTCCAATTCCTGGATCCGATCACAGAAATTGTCCAGCAACAATCCTTTCTTCAGGATCTCTTCAGACTCTACCTGTTGATCTGAAATATTTAACAGGTTCTGATTAAATACTTGCATGTTATGCCCTGGGATACAAACAGGGTGCAAAGATGTGCCCTCCTTGTGCTCAGGCTCTTGAACTTTAATCTCTTATTCTTCTTCGCTTATATCCTCTGGATCCATCTCCTTATGAAAACTGCAAGCAACCATATTGTTCATTTCTAGGAAAGTTCTTGTATATTCCAATCCTTGGCTTTGGATGATATTTTTCCCTTGAGATCCACACAACTGCATCTCAGGTTTCTTCTCAGTATAAGGGATCTGGCATGAAACATACTGCGCGGGATAGTCAGGAGCAGCAACTACTGAAGAAATTAATGGAGGTTCTCCCCACGGTAATTTACCTGATAAGAGAAAAAGTTGTTCCGCTCGCACTTCTTCCTCAAAGATTTGTGGGAACCTTCATTCACCTGATTGTAGCAAGAGGAGGCCTATGTCAGAATGGAAAGCTCGAACATAGAAGAGGTGGGCTTGGGTGGGTGTCGATCGGATCTTCTCTGGAATTCTCTTCCAGCTTCTCAAGAATCGGACATTGAAGTTCGTGATGCTCTCTTGAGGTGCTCTCTTGATGTACATTAAAAACCGATAGAGATCCAAAGAACTGTAAAAGGGATCTTCATCAAATCTTCGATTAGTGCTCCCACTAGATCATCCCATGAGCTGATGCTTTGACGCCTGAGCAGTCTATACCACTGCAACGCCCTTCCTTCCAAAGACTGAACCAGAAGTCTGATCATGACATCCTCATGATTTATGACATGGATCATTGACAAAGTAGCAATATCTTCAACATGCTCCAGAGCCATGCCTTCGGTACCATCATATTTTTCCAGGGCCATCAAGGCACCTTTGGGAATTTCATGCCGGATTTGGAGATTCAGAGGGCCAGGATCATCCCATCTAGGAAAAACCCTTGCCTTTGTGGCAGTGGTCTGCGGGATCACGACCATCGCCATTAAGTTAGAGTCGCTAGATGAACATTCTTTTAACTTGAAAAAGGCAGGTGTCCACGATCAAGAAATTTGGATCTTCAACTCAGCAAAGTCACTAGATGAACTTACAAATCTCCGCTATGAGGTCAATACAGCTCATCAAAATCTTGAGACCTCCAGGTGTTAAAAAAAAAAACTTATGGATATTTTGAGACAAAAGAAGTCTGTCCCATCGGGCGTGCCAAAAATTGTTGGTCACGAATCTGCCACAAGAAAGGATTTTTATATAAACTGCACCCTAGACCCGGCCAACATTGAAAAGCTGGAAGCAAGAAATGGATCCCAGACCAATCTCCAGAGTGGGCTGGTTCCCTTACTAAACTAAGTTTTTTTTAAGATTAGAGTTGCTGGAAAGAGTTTAAAACTTTGCGAAAAGAAACAAGAAATATGGCCGTAGCCGAAGTTATAAGATCGGGAAGAACAACAGCAGATCACTTAAAGTACAACAACAACAAGTAACAGAAGATATCAACTTAATTCCCTCACAACCGTACGCAGAAAATCCCTCCAAGATTACATTCCAGGACTCATTCCCTTACAAGCAATATTCAAATCCAACATGCAGAATTCAAATGTAACAGCAACTAAGGAATATGAGTGTTATTAGAAATGTAAATAACATAAAGGAAAATCACCCAAACAGCCACTTGAAAAATCAGAGGCCAATTCTTTCATTCCTACAAATGAACTTCAAGCTTTTAGCAGAAAACTCCCGACATTTGCAAATGAGATTTACATTGGTTTTTATAGAGGGCCGGCCTCTTTGCAGCATTTAAAATTTGCAACAGACCTCCTTGAGATCTACAATTTGTGCAATGAAAACAATGAACATAATCCCCTTAATCACATCCTTGAAGACCGAAAAATTAAATGCCATAAAGAGTCGACAGTCTTCATTAAATTGTGTTCTCGAACATATGTCTGAAACTATTAGAACAATCCATGAACAGCAGCTTCGAATAAATGGAAATCTTCAACTTTGGTATCTTGGGTGTTCTTCTATCTTGACTGCATTGGAAATCCACAAAATAATTAATTTTGGACTGCTTTTAATCATTGGAACTCACAAAACTGCATTGGGCCATAGCTTAAGCATGCATAATAAATAATAAAAATAAATGTGGCAAAAATGCCAACAGGTCCCTTCTAAGATAATATCGAATAATGGGCCATATTTCAAGAACAAAAATATGTGTGCTTTAATGAACAAATATCATATTCAACATAGTTTTTCAATTCCTTATTATCCATAAGCAATCGAGCAAGAAGAAGCCTCAAAAAAAATAATAGTTTCCATTTTAAGGAAGACGGTGCAAGAAAATCATAAGGATTGGCACATGCAGTTTCCTCTTGCACTATGGGCATACAGGACTAGTATACGAATGCCCACTAGGGCAACACCATTTTCAATAGTATATGGCACTGAAGCCATCATGCCTCTAGAGTTGGAAATCCTGACACTACGCATAGCATTAAAGGACTTCATAGATGATGAAGTTGCACAACAAGACCACCTTGATCATTTGATGCTTCTTGATGAATTTTGAGTCAATTATTTAGAGCATCTCTATGTTTAACAAGATTTCCTTACATGAGCTTACAATAGTAAAGTCCACCTAATGGAATTCAAGGTTAGAGATCTAGTGCTCAAATAAAACCAATAGGATTAGAATATGTTGCCGCATCTATGAGATAAGTTCATGATAAACTGGATAGGTCCATACGTGATTTCATAGATATTTGGAACTGGAGCATATCACCTTACATCATTAGATGGTTTTGAAGAGCCTGAACCTCTCAATATCATTCACTTAAAGGTATTTTACACATAAAATCAAAACATTCAAATATGTCAAAAATAAAAAACATTCAAATATGTCATAAAACACAAAAATATTCAAATATGTCATAAAACACAAAAACATTCAAATATGTCATAAAACACAAAACATTCAAATATGTCAAAAACACAAACAAATCATAAAAACATAAAATTCCAAAAATACAAATCAAAGGCTCCAAGGGTAATTCATACCACTTGGTCAAAATCAAATCAAAGGCTCCAAGGGTAATTCATACCGCTTGGTCAAACATCAATTCAAAATGCTCCAAGGATAATTCATACCACTTGGTCAAAATCAATTCAAAACGCTCCAAGGGCATTCAAACCGCTTGGTCAAAAATCAATTCAGAGGATCCAAGGGTAATTCAAACCGCTTGGCAAAATCCAATCACTCAAAGGCTCCAAGGGTAATTCATACCGCTTGGTCAAACATCAATTCAAAATCCCCAAGGGTATTCAAACCACTTGGTCATAATCAATACCAAAAGCCCCAAAGGCATAATAAGCCCTTTAGTAAAATTAATCAAAAAATACAAAAACAATGTAAAATCAAAAATACAAAAACAATTACATTTCACATTTTACATCCACATCATTGCATTACATTTTCACATATATTACAATTGTATATGTCATGAGAGCCTTAAAAGTGATACCACAGTTTGTCGCACAAGTCATTCATATCCATACCTCCATCCACATGTGTGTAATTGTGTTTTTCAACACAACCATTATTTGTTGCTATACATAATAAAATAAGGCTTTTTGGTTAGTCAACCACACCTAGTAATATTATCAACTTTTGAGGAAAAAAAATTTGATTAGTAGAAGGTAAGGCCTAGCTGTGATAAAGCCTTGGATACTCAAGATCCCACACTATTTGAAACACTAAAATCCTAGCTAGTACAAGAAAAATATGAAAGCTACAAATTGGTCTAGGTTACCTTAGGTGAAAAGGATCTTCCTTGCTTATCCCCCTGTGCAACCGATTTAAAGGTGCTGAGAATTGGCAAAAGGAAAAGCTTTACCTTAACAAAATCCCTTGATTACAAAAAAATAAGCAAAAATTCCAAAGTAAAGTACATATTCAAAATACCAAGCATACAATACAAATTTCAAAGCAAAAATTTCATACACAAATCAAAATCCAAAAAAAAAATCAAGCTCAAAAAAATCAACAAAAAATAAAAAGTGATTTTCATCACTGCGTATGAGCAAAATAAACAGTTATTATCATCACTACAAACAAAATCCCCACTCAAAGAAAAAATCAAATCAAAATAAACAGTGATTTTCATCACTACGAATGAGCAAAATAAACAATGATTATCATCACTACAAAAAAAATCCCCACTCAGAAAAAATCAAATCAAAATAAACAGTGATTTTCATCACTACATATGAGCAAAAATCCAAAGCCAACAAGAAGCCAAAAAGAAGGGAATAAAGCTTGAATCCCTGGAATTCTCAGCATTGTACAAAAGTGGAAGGAGAAATCCTTACACATGATGATATGTCTATTACAATTGCTTCATGCATTTTTGTAGACCAATGTTTGAATATGGATGAGCTAGCTTGGGTAACCCAATATTGCCTAGTGGTATAGTCCAACTAAGTCCAACATAAGGATGAGATGAACACTTGAGGATCCTTGATCTTACCAATGGTATGAAAGAATCCCGCATGACATCGAAGGAAATGCTTGAGTTCTATCTCAAAATATACAATCACATGCACACACAGAGATCATGAAAAACTAGGTCCATGGTAAAAGCCTTACTTTTCAAAAGTCTAAGTGGTAAGTAGACAACTATTAATAGGGGAACTAGAGTTATTGAATCTCTGAAAGCCCCAAAAATACTTACATAGCAACAAATGATAACATCACTCACACCATCACTTTCTTTATAAGATTCTATAAATTAGGGGGTATCAACATAGTAGGACAAATACCGCATATATATTAGAAATAGTATATAGACAACCACTGACTACTTTATATATTTTAATTTACAAAAAAATATTAAGAAAATACATTACACACCATTACATCTCATATATGAATACTTAATCAATTCTTATGATAGGAGTGATTATTTAAATTCATGATTGTTTTTTTACTTTCTATGGTATCACCCATTAAGATTGTCAATGTCATATGTATTCCGTATGTTTTAAGTGATTAGAGCATACAGGTTCATTTATACCATTCCATCACATAAGTTAGATGCATATAATTAAAGAAAAAATTAAACATGCATTTAACAATAACATTTGCATCCACAAAAACAAGTCATTAATCATCCATAAACCACATCATAAAACATATAGGCAATATCCATTTGCATACCAAATCATAAATTCTTCATTCATCAGAAAAATACATTGCATCATATCATAAAAACATATAAGCATCTACACATCCATATAAGCATCTTCAAGTATCATCTATCATCTAATATATCCATCAATCATCATAATACCATCTTCGCATCATATCATAAAATAAAATAATAACAAAAACATAAAGAAATAAACGATACACATAATGAGTCATAAAAAGCAAATCTATCACAAAAGTATGTGTATCAAGTCCAATGGATATACAAAAATACCCGTGGGCTATAGTCATATAGGTCAGTCGACCTCAAAAATGAATCAAGGACCAAGTAGAGCATCAGTCAAGTACTAGGTTTGAGCCCCCTGCATCACCTCCTCTAGTGCTACCTCCCCCATAGCGGTATCATGAGTAAACTGATGTAATCCTGTAGGTCTATTTGTTAGAGTCCAGGCCCACTAGCTAGGATGGATGAAATATTACCCCGATGTGGAGCGCCCACTAACCTGCGAACCACCTGCACCTACTGGATCCTTAGGGAAAATCCCATGCCTCATAATTTACATCTAAAGAAGGGTAACATGATCCACAAGTACCTAGATCTGCTCCTCATGCTCATCTAAAAAATATTGGAGATGTCCCACATCTACCCTTGAACCTACCGTTGGAGCCTCCTGTGGTGTAGGAGGAACAACAAATTGCATCCTGACATAGCCACCCATAATAGTATCCTATAGAGCCTGTATCTGTGCTGAGAGCTACTCAATGGTAGCATCTCGTTGCTATATCTAGATCTTAGTGGCCTGAAGCTCAAACTTGACCTCATGCAACTATGCTCTCAGAGGAGAGTCTCTCTCCTCGGGCTTCAACTCCTCCTCCTTAGGAACATCAGGATCCTCTATTGCCACCCGATCTGTCGATTGGCCCCATACCTTGATCTTGTCTCAAACCTTATTTCCTTCCAGACATACACCATCACCCCCACCATCATCCTCATGCCATAGGATGTCGATGCCATGCCACATATGTTCACCCCACCACTGATAGTAGGCCTCTATAACTCCCCCAGCCACTGTAGGATCTATGACTAGGGCATCCTCATCATATGAAATCTCTATGATCTATCATGGAGGTAGGTCCTTCTCTACTGTGAGGCACCTGTACAAGAATGATATCAAGGGCACATCCTATTGCAATCCATACTGATACAGAACCTGAGAGTAGAAGAAATACTCTCGGATGACAATCTTATGGCCAATAAGAAATCATTCGTACCGTGTCCTGGTAGTAAAACTAGCTAGATAATCCCAAGAAGGACACTCATAGTAAGGCCACCACACGACATCTTTGGCCAAAAATCTAGTGAAAGCATCAGTATAGTGGGACAACTCCCCTACAAAAGTGTGGCTCTTATGCTCATCATTCTCTCGAGCCCATTTGGTAGCATAGCACTATGTTTGAGCATCAACCACTATGATCATGACTGGGAGCCCCTTAGGGTGATCTACTATAATGTGCTCCCATCCCCAAACCTATAGGAGCAATCTGTAGGTAATATTGACATGTCCCCACTAACATATGTGGTATAACTCATCATAGAACTGAGCCAATAGTGATCTACCCCATGCATAGATGATAGGATCCTCGCTATCCAGTAGGTCCTGCACCATCGCTAAGAGGTTCCAAGGGAACCTCAAACCCAAGAAGTCTGGGATAAGAATGTTATTGATCACCATCAGCAACATAATATGCCTTGTGAAAACATGAGCATCATATGAAGCTTTGATAGATACTCCCTCGGATCTATTGGCAATTTTGGGTACTTTGGGTACATTGCCTTTGCTCAAGTGTATAAGTTGTCATTGATGTCAAGAAGCTCTTGAAGGAATTTGATTTGATGTCAAATAATTTGTTTTGATGAAGGTTACGACATGACAGTTTCAAAGGTCTTTTGCAAACCCCAAGTTGGCAGGTTTAGAGATTACAGGTGGATGCATTGGTTTAATGCATTTGGGTCTAGGAGGAAGTATTTATTTAAATAATTAAAAACCTTGTTAAGGTTCCATTTAATTATTTTTAAATAAATAAATTATTATTTGCAATGGGTTCTCCTAATCCATGGCGCAAATGTTTTAACATTGTGGGCGCTAGCCAAGACCTCCGTCGATGTGTTAAACTCCTCGTCGACGTCAAAGAGCTTATGGTAAATTGCATATAAATCTCCCTCAATGAAAAACAAAGAATCATCCCATCCAAATTTCGAAAGGAGTTGCTCACTGTGAATTCGTCTGTGTATTCGCCATTTTTCGTGGATCCGCTGTTCGTTTGTCTGCACTCACCGTTTGTCGAATCCGTCATAAAGTTTATTGTCGTCGTGTTCACGGTAGAGGAAAGGAAGGGACTGTTGTTTCATTTTATCCCTAGTGCAGAAGGATCAAGGTTAACAACATGAGGTTTAAATCTCACCAGGTGCCTTTGGCGCACCGATAGTGGCTAGGCTATTGGCGCGCTACCCGAACGGGAGGTTCCACATTCGAATATCGTGAAAGGGTTTTTCGTCATGAAGTGGACATAGCAGGTGGTGTTAGAATTCATGCGCAAATTTCTCCATAGCGATTTTTGATGTTGGCTAAGTTTTTCTTGGTGAGCTTGCTGAGGTTTTGGACAAGTTTCAATGGGGACTTGTGAGCAGGTTTTGGACAGGTTTCGATGGGGACTTGTGAGCAGGTTTTGGATAGGTTTCAGTGGGGACTTGTGAGTAGGTTTTGGATAGGTTTCGATGGGGACTTGTGAGCAGGTTTTGGATAGGTTTCGATGGGGACTTGTGAGCAGGTTTTGGACAAGTTTCGATGGGGACTTGTGAGCAGTTTTGGATAGGTTTCGGTGGGGACTTGTGAGTAGATTTGGATAGGTCCTAGCAGAGGACTTGTGAGCTGAGTTTTGATAGTTCTATCAGAGAACTTGAGGACAGAGGAGCACTGGTTCTTTGAGAAGAACCTGAGGATAGATTTGGCAAGTCTTTGAGAAGGCTTGTGTGTAGAGGATTGATTTGTTCAAGTGTTGGATAGATCTGAAAGATAGAGGAAGACTTGTACTAGATCGACTGACTATGTTTGGTATAGGTTGTTGAGCTACTATGGACGTGATCATAGAAGGCAGAGGTCTCTTAGGCTAAGCATTGAGGACAGGAGGTCTTCGGTGGAAAGGAGTTCCATGTAATGGCAAGAGGTAGAGGTAGTTGATCTTCTGAGGGATCATTTCCAGAGCAGAGGGGAAGGTATCTCCTTTGAGCAGAGGCTCATAAATTCAGATTGAGGGGAAGGTATCTCCTTTGAGTAGAGGCTCATAAATTTAGATAGAGGGGAAGGTATCTCCTTTGAGCAGAGGCTCATAAATTCTGATTGGGGAAGGTATCTCCTTTGGGCTGAGGCTCATAAACATTGTAATTGGGAAGGATTCCCAAAGAACTTTGAGATAACTTTTAGAGAAAAATTTTGTGGACGTAGCCCAACCATTTTTGGTGAACCACGTTAAAATTGGTGTCACTTTGTGGATGATATTGTGCATTTCTTTGATATTGCTTTGGGTATATTGCTTTACTATTTTGAAGTATAAAGGAAAAAGTAAAAGAGGTCTTATACTGTTCACCCCCCTCTCAAGTATAAGCTTGTGTTCTTCAATTGGTATCAGAGCAGGTGCCTTTGAAAAGTTTAATAGCTTGAAGGAAAAGCTAGTAAAGAACACAATGGATCATTCAAGTAGTAATGTAGCACCTATTCTTGATGGGTCAGATTTTGGTCTTTGGAGTGCAAGGATGAAGGTTCATCTAATGGCACTTGGTAATGAGGTATGGGAAGTGATTGAAGATGAGTACACTATTCCTGTACATGGTCCTAATACTAAAGAAGAAAGGCTCCTACATCACAACAATTCAAAAGCAATGAATGCAATCCTAAAAGGCTTACAGAAAGCAGATCTCACCAAAGTGATTCACTACAAGACAACTAGTGAAATATGGAAACAGTTGAAGGTGGTTCATACAGGTGATACAAATGTCAGAAAAGCCAAGTTAAGACACTTCAAAGGTATGTTTGAACAACTCAAGATGAATTATGATGAAAATATTAGTGACTACATGCTTCGTATGGATGAGGTTGTTAACTCCATGAAAGACTTAGGTCTTGAGCTTGCTGAAAATGATGTTTGTGATAAGATTTTAAGATCTCTTCCTAATAGATTTAGTGAAAATATTTCTGCTATTGAGGAAGCTAAATATTTGGATAAGTTGAAAAAGGATGAGCTCCATAGTATACTTGCAGCATTTGAGTTGAGAACTCAAGTGAAGGTTGATGTCAAGAAAGAGGCAGCTTTCAAGGCTACCAAGGAATCCAAGGGTAAACAACTTCAAGATAGTGATGAGTCTTCTAGTGATGAAGAGGCATATTACAGCAAGAAAGGCAAGTTCTCTAGAAAACACAAAAGTGTGAAAAATATAAGATGTTTCAATTGTGGAAAGTTTGGTCATTATGCTACTAACTATACTGTTCCCAAGAATGAAAGTGATGAAGATAAACAGGATTCTAAGAGCAAGGATTCTGAAAAGCACAAGCATCACAAGAAGATCAAATATGAGCACAACAATCAAGGAAAGAGGTATTCTCACAAGCACAAGAAGAGTTTCTACCTAGACAAAGCAAGTAAGTGTTCTAGTAGTGATAGTGAAAGTTCTTCAAGTGATAATGAAAATGAGATGTTGTTCATATCAAAAAAAGAGGAAGAACCGAAACATAGATTCATTATCATGAAATGTCTTAGATGTGGAAATTTTGGTCACCTTGAGGATGATTGCACAAATAATGATTTGGTTTCTAGTATGTATGAGGATGATTCAGAAAACTATAAGGAAGATGCATATATGGTTTTTGAAAAAGGGTAGCACCTCTAGTGATAAGAAATCTAAAAAAGGCTTTGATGATTCAAAAGGCAATCAAATAAAGGATCTTGAAAGTGAACTTATTAGTGCTCTTAGTGCTTTGAAAAAGGAAAGAAAGAAGAATGCTAGACTCAAGGATAAGTTAGATGAATGTTGTATGGAGAGAGATGATCTTATAGAAAGTCTTGACTTCTCTATAGCTAAGACACAAGAACTCAAGGATGAGTTAGAGTCTAAGGTTCTTGAGTATAGTGAGTTAGAACAAAAAATGGCTTCTTTGAAAGTGGAAACTAAAGAGTACAAGGATAAGCTTTACAAGTTTCAAGATAGCTCCAAAAAGGTTAAGTCACTCATCAAAGGTCAAAGAAAGACAACAGATAAAATAGGCCTTGGTTTTGTTAAGCCACACAAGGAACAAGTTGGAGAGTCTAGTAAGAGACTCCAAAAGGAAGAGAGTTCTGATGAGGAAAGTACTTCAGAAAAGGAGTCCTTGAATGATAGATGCACAGAAATAGAAAACAGAATTCAGAATGAGAAGAAGTTTTCAGGACCCAAGAGGTCAAATAAAGGAAAGTTTCAAGGCAGATGTTTTGCTTGTCACAGGTTTGGTCACATGGCTTCACATTGCATGGCTCAAGTGAAGAAGGTAAATGAAAATTTTAGAAGTGCTAGTTTCTTTCAAAGGTATTGCTACTCTTGTAAATAGTTTGGGCACAAGGCAGTCTATTGCAAGGTAAATAATAGGAATAGGTTTGATCAAAACAGGTTTGGTCAGAACAGGTTTGGTCAGAACAGGTTTGGTCAGAACAGGTTTGGCCAGAACAGGTTTGGTCAGAATAGGTGGATTCAAAGATCAGGTTTACCTCAGAGAAACAACATCGTCAAGTGTTTCAAGTGCAACAATGAAGGTCACATAATCAGACAGTGTAGAGCTGAAATTCCAAAATATAGGAACAGGAACAGTGGCATGATCAGGTCCAAGGATCAAGGCATGGACAAGAACAGGGATGAGAACAAGAACAAGAATAGTGACAAGAACAAGAATATGGACAAAGAGTTCAAGAGAAGGCCCGAAAAGGAAGTTATAGACGTTGATGATGATCAGTGCCTAATGGGAGTTTTACTCCCACCCCAGAATTAATCACCTCATCAGGAGGTGGGGGAGGGACTAAGCTAAGAGGCTCATTCTTAGTCCCGAGCCCCAAAGGTGGCCCTTTGCCATTGATGACAAAGGGGGAGAGATATGAGTAAGGGGAGAGCTTCAAAGTGAAGAGGAAAGCTTCAAGTCAGGGGGAGCAAAACTTCAAAGGAAGATTCTCAGTTGTGGGCACAATTTCTCAGTTGTTAGCACAATTGGTTTCAGTTTTGGCTCTTGAGAAGTGTTTTCAGTAAAGGTTTGCCATCAATGACAAAGGGGGAGATTGTTGGAAATTTTGGGTACTTTGGGTACATTGCCTTTGCTCAAGTGTATAAGTTGTCATTGATGTCAAGAAGCTCTTGAAGGAATTTGATTTGATGTCAAATAATTTGTTTTGATGAAGGTTACGACATGACAGTTTCAAAGGTCTTTTGCAAACCCCAAGTTGGTAGGTTTAGAGATTACAGGTGGATGCATTGGTTTAATGCATTTGGGTCCAAGAGGAAGTATTTATTTAAATAATTAAAAACCTTGTTAAGGTTCCATTTAATTATTTTTAAATAAATAAATTATTATTTGCAATGGGTTCTCCTAATCCATGGCACAAATGTTTTAACATTGTGGGTACTAGCCAAGACCTCCATCGACGTGTTAAACTCCTCGTCGACATCAAAGAGCTTATGGTAAATTGCATATAAATCTCCCTCAATGAAAAACAAAGAATCATCCCATCCAAATTTCGAAAGGAGTTGCTCGCTATAAATTCGTCTATGTATTCATCATTTTTCGTGGATCTGTTGTTCGTTTGTCTACACTCGCCGTTTGTCGAATCCACCATAAATTTTATTATCATCATGTTCATGGTAGAGGAAAGGAAGGGACTGTGGTTTCATTTTATCCCTGATGTAGAAGGATCAAGGTTAACAACGTGAGGTTTAAATCTCATCGGGTGCCTTTGGTGCACCGATAGCGGCTAGGCTGTTGGCGCGCTACCCGAACGGGAGGTTCCATGTTCGAATATCGCGAAAGGGTTTTTCGTCATGAAGTGGATGCAGCAGGTGGTGTTAGAATTCATGCACAAATTTCTCCATAGCGATTTTTGATGTTGGCTAAGTTTTTCTTGGTGAGCTTGCTGAGGTTTTGGACAGGTTTCGGTGGGGACTTGTGAGCAGGTTTTGGACAGGTTCCAGTGGGGACTTGTGAGCAGGTTTTGGATAGGTTTCGGTGGGGACTTGTGAGTAGGTTTTGGACAGGTTCTGGTGGGGACTTGTGAGCAGGTTTTGGACAGGTTCCGATGGGGACTTGTGAGCAGGTTTTGGACAGGTTTCGGTGGGGACTTATGAGCAGTTTTGGATAGGTTCCGATGGGGACTTGTGAGAAGATTTGGATAGGTCCTAGCAGAGGACTTGTGAGCTGAGTTTTGATAGTTCTATCAGAGAACTTGAGGATAGAGGAGCACTGGTTCTTTGAGAAGAACATGAGGACAGATTTGGCAAGTCTTTGAGAAGGCTTGTGTGTAGAGGATTGATTTGTTCAAGTGTTGGACAGATCTGAAAGACAGAGGAAGACTTGTACTAGACCG
This sequence comes from Wollemia nobilis, assembly GCA_028583015.1. Taxonomy (NCBI): domain Eukaryota; kingdom Viridiplantae; phylum Streptophyta; class Pinopsida; order Araucariales; family Araucariaceae; genus Wollemia; species Wollemia nobilis. Next base: position 48,640 of record JAQPPZ010008369.1, read on the forward strand.
ACTGACTGTGTTTGGTATAGGTTGTTGAGATGCTGTGGACATGATCATAGAAGGCAGAGGTCTCTTAGGCTAAGCATTGAGGATAGGAGGTCTTCGGTGGAAAGGAGTTCCACGTGCTGGCAAGAGGTAGAGGCAATTGATCTTCTGAGGGATCATTTCCAGAGCAGAGGGGAAGGTATCTCCTTTGAGCAGAGGCTCATAAATTTAGATTGAGGGGAAGGTATCTCCTTTGAGCAGAGGCTCATAAATTCAGATAGAGGGGAAGGTATCTCCTTTGAGCAGAGGCTCATAAATTATGATTGGGGGAAGGTATCTCCTTTGGGCCGAGGCTCATAAACATTGTAATTGGGAAGGATTCCCAAAGAACTTTGAGATAACTTTTAGAGAAAAGTTTTGTGGACGTAGCCCAACCATTATGGGTGAACCATGTTAAAATTGGTGTCACTTTGTGGATGATATTGTGCATTGCTTTGATATTGCTTTGGGTATATTGCTTTACTATTTTGAAGTATAAAGGAAAAAGTAAAAAGAGGTCTTATACTTTTCACCCCCCCTCTCAATATAAGCTTGTGTTCTTCAGGATCCAGTCTCCCGAAGGTCCTGTGTAGAGCGTGCTCCAAAAAATCGAGCATAGACGGCCACCTGATAATTAGTGGCCAACAAAGCAATGGGCACCCCATTGAATGGGATATGAAAGATCTTGTAAACATCCTCCGGCATGATAGTCATCTCACCAGATGGAATGTGGAAGGTGTTGGTCTATGGATCCCAATGGTGGCAAGCCTGGTCGGCCATAATATGGGGCAACCTGATGATGTACTATAGCCCACGGGCCTTAAACCACTCCTAGTCAGTGTCATAAAATCTAGGAAGCAAGTCAAGTAGGAGCTTTGGGTCCTGTGTCCAAGCAGTGAGGATCTAAGCAAAGCAAAATAAAGAAAAAACATAACTACAGTGCATCTAAAGCATAATTCACAATAAACATGAAAATGGTGCAAAAGAGTGCGAGTTTCTCTAAATATAAGCAAAAGAAGAATAAATTACACATAATCAAGCAAAGCAAAATTCAAAAATTCCATAAAAGAGTAAAAATGTCATGAAAATTAAAAAAAAAGAAAAAAAATAAGGCTCAAGCTTTAGCCGCTGTCACCTACAGTGACCAAAACCTGGCCGCTGGAGGCAGCAATGGCCAAAACCCAACGGTCAAATTTTTGACCATTGGGATTCAAGATTGGTTGCTCTGAGCTACAGTGGCTCAGATCCGATCGCTCTGAGTGAAAACGACCAAGGGGTTGCATGACAAACCCGTGAACCCTTGGCTAGAAAATAAAAAAAATGCAAAAATAACAAAATAATTCAAAAAATAATAATAGAGGGAGGGAAAACAAATAGAATGTAAAGCAAATTTCCCACCCAAGCATCAAAACTAGGCTAAGTTCAAAATGCCCAAAATGGCAAGCACGATGTGGATAACTAAAAAAAAAATTGAAAAACCCTAGGCTAAATCCACTAACAAAAAGTAAAATTAGGGACTAAGCCACCATAGCAAAAGGGAACCTAAGCCTAATTACAAAGTTTGTTCATTGCCAGTAGGTTTAGTGAGGTTCATTTTACCCATTACTTAGTGAGGTTCAGTTTTACTTAGACAAAGAAAAGAGAGCTAGGTTTTTGAAGAGATAAATACCCGAGAAGCTCCAAATCCTCCAGCAGCTGATGTCTTGCCCTATACAGCCATATCCTCAGCACCAACAAGTTTCAAATTCACAACCATAATTGTCGCACTAGAGCTTTGAAAATGAATCTTCAATAGTGAAAATGATAGGTCAAACCCTAGAAAAATAAATTTTTATATTTCCTTAATTATGCCTTGGCCACTATTGATGTCAGTGGCCCAAAATTCTTGGCCGCTCAAGGTGACAATGACCATAGGCAGGAACTCAGAGGCCGCTGGACCTGACAGTGGCCAGATCCACAAGTCAAAATAAGGGATTTTCTCCCTGAGGGATCCCACAAAAATAATAAATAAACACACTAGTGGTTTAGGATCACCATAATGTTCAAAATAACAAAAAAAAATCATAAAATCACAATCTCAAGCAGGCCTCGTATCCAGTTACCTACTATATCCACTCAGCGATTGCAACGATTTTCACTCCATGTATTTCGGTGAGATGAGTAGATAACCATAATGCCACTTGGGGCAAAAACAAATCATTTTAGAATTACGATATGTCACCCTTCAAACCCAAATAATATCAATATGGTTGAACCGTTCCATTATTGCAAAAGGATCATTCTAATTCTCCTATGACATCAAAAACATTAAGTCAAAGTGATACAATCTAGGCATAAACATAATCACTCTTCATAACTCCCTAAGAAGGCTATTGATAGTCAGACTGCTCCTCAAGATAGATATGGAAGATTAACATAAGCAATTGGAATCACACTTGGATGTGGGATTTCCCATTAAAAGCAAAAAATGCTAGAAAGGAACCAGATTAGTCATATTGGTCAAGCGACTTGTCACTTCATTCATTTTCATTTCTTCACCAACTCATTGTGTGAAGAGGTAGTTCAAAATTTCAACATAATCATAATCAAAATTAAAAAAATATCACTCGATCATAACAAAATCATGTTCATCCTACAAATCATTGCATACAACAATCACAAATTTCTCTTGTTTGTTGGGAATGTAATCAGACATGACATATTTAATTGTAGCTCTCCTGTCGGTCATAATTGTTGTAGTAGCTGAAGCTACCCGATTGAGTTTGAGGAATGAGTTCAATTTAACATGCAAAATCCACCGGAGATAAGTCCTCCAAACATTGAGGTAATGATTCAAGGGATGCAAGCCATATTGCATGATTGGGCCATCCAATGTTGATCAGACCATTGATCACCATACACCCTACAAACATATCAGTCTATGTTTTTTCTCAACGTTGTGTTTTCCACACAATGCATCGTAAAAAGGGGTATTTGTAGACACCTAAATTGTGTCATGCTTAGAGGAGCTTCTCACATAGACACACTCATAAGATCATAAGACATAAACATGGACTTTACAAACATCAACAATGGTTATCACCACTCATTTGGGGCCTTTTGAAGACATCCAAGCTTGGCCGCTCAAAGCAAGAGAAGATAGATCCTAGCTGCTAAAGCCTAGAGTGGCCAAACCTTAGCCACTTTAGAAGACAATGACCAGATCTTAGCCACCATAGATGACAATAGCTAAGCCATAGGAAATATTTTTTTGACAAATAAGCCCAATCTCAGGAGAAAGTGGTAGTCTACATGCAATAAAGGTGAGCAAGAGTGACTTTGCATTCCTTTTCATGACCAGTTCACATGGGAGGTTTGAATTTGCATTTAGACTTAAGTTAACTAACCTCCAAGCATAAAAAAAAAGACAAAATCTTCTCATGCCAACGACCAATTCACATAGAAGACTTGAGTGGGAAGTTATATTTCAGTTAACTGGCCTTCGAATATAGATAATGGACAAAATATTCTCATGCTAACTTGCACTACGCATGAGAAATTCATTCCTAGGGCTTGGATATAGACCTAGGGTTTCATGCTATTAAAGGTGCAAGCCTAAGAGCACCAAAGGGAGATATTTATCATATCAAAGAGAGAGACATATTTTTAAGGAGAGCTTTCGATACTTGGAGAGTTCTCTTTGAGATCATGTACACGACAAATCTCTAATATATTGAAGAGCATAACACCTACTATTTCAACATCAGATATAGGCTTTGACCCATAGCTTTGGGGCAAAAATAGTAAGGTTTACTTTAGTGGTCGTTGTCTTGGACAGTGGCTCACAGGATTAGCTTAGGTTTTAGACATAGCATCTTGTATTTTGTTTCTTTATGTTTTCATGTCATTAGCATAGATTTATATGATTTTATGGCATAGTTTTATCATATTCCCATTACACTCTTTGATTACTAACAACCTCATCTAGGGAGGTAATCTCGGATACCTAAATGTGTGTTGTTGTTTCATTGCTTGCAGGGCCATAGATACATCAGACAAAGATTACAACATACAAGAGCAAACAGGATCCCTCTAGGAAATAGACCTGGAGAAGGAGGCATCTGTAAGCCCTCATACATTTCCATGTGTGAAATCGGGAAGCTTTTATAAGCGCACAACCTCTTTGTGGAAGAGGCACTCCTTGCATATTTGTAATTTATAGTATCAAAATGGGTATCCCTAAGAGGGACCGACATGTAACCAAACTTCAATATCAATAAAGAGATCCGTCTTTTGTTATTTCATGTTATATGCTTTTTCCTCTTGTCTTTCCATTTTATCTTTGGTATTTTAAATAGCATTGCAAGTAGGGTTTAGAAAATGGATCGGTGCATGAGTTCTCGAGGTTGCTACATTTAAAATATTTTGAAGGAACCCGCTCTGATACCATTTGAAGAACACAATCTTATACTGAGATGGGGGTGAACGGTATAAGATCAAATTTTACTTTTCTTTCCCAAAAATATTATCCAATATTATCAATGGCAATATCAATAGCAGTAATCAAAGCAATACATAAATAATCATAGATAATAGAGAAACCAATTTATCATGGTTCACCCAATGTGGGCTACTCCATGGAGAAAATATTTCTACTAAAATTTTCTCAACAAATATTCTTGGGAATCACTTCCCTATTACAATGTTTATGGACCTCTATCCAAAGGAGACACCAATCCCCTATGCTCTAATTTGTGGATCTCTCTCCATAGGAGAACTCTTTCCCATTTTCTTTGGTTCGTGGAACTTGATCCAGGAGACCTCTATCTCCTCAACTGGTTTGTGGATCTCTCTCCACAGAAGAACTCTATCTTCCCATATGGTTCACGGATCACACTCCACAAGAGAACTCTTTCCCCTTGCTCTAGTTCATGGAACTCTATCCATAGGAGAACTCTTTCCCCTTTGCTTTGGTTCATGGATCTCTATCCACATGAGAACTCTTTCTCCTCTACTCTAGTTGGTGATCTTCTAGAAGACTACCTCCACTACTCTGGCTTTTGGATCTCTCTCCATAGAAGACCCTTGTCCTCACTCAAAAGTCCTCTATCCTCACTACCCTGGCTAATGGATCTCTATCCACTGGAGACTACTGTCCTCTGCTCTATCACCTCCAAAGCTTACTCTCAACTTTTCTCAATCTCTATCTCAAATCTGCACTAAACACTATCCTCGGTCTAGTACAAATATTCTCTAACTCTGTCTCAGGTCTAGCACAAATCTACTCTCTAAACTCTGTCCTCAAATCTATCCTCAAGCCTTAACACAAAGCTTGATCAAATCACCAATCAACTCTACTCAGATCTACCCCAAGCCTTAACACAAATCTTGAACAAATCAAACATGCTCTTAATGTTGTCTCAAGTCTTCACCAAGACTTGATCAAATCTACCTACAAGTCTTCACCAAGACTTACCTCAAATCTTCCTACAAGTCCTCTCAAGAACTTACCTCAAACTGCTCTACAAGTCTTCACCAAGACTTACCTCAAATCTGCATTTAAGAACTTGCTCAATACTGCTCTCAAGTCTTCACCAAGACTTACCTTAAATCTACCTTTAAGTTCTTTCAAGAACTTGATCAACATGCTCTCAATACAAACTCAAAATAACTCATAAAAAATGATCAATCAATATCAAGTATTACACATAATGCTATCAAATGCTTTTTCTAATCTTCAAGGTAATTCCATTAACTTGAAGTAGTTTAGACATATTCTATTCAAAATTTGTTTAACCTCTAGAACATATAGAGAATGATGTACTCTATCAAAAACTCAATATGTTCTACTCAATCATTAAGTTTGTCACTTTCACAAATCTGGTTTCTAATGTTTGCACATTCACTTTCAATATCACTCAAAACCAATGCTCAAGAATTTCACTCAATCATTCAATCAATGAAACACAACTTGCTTACAAACCCTAAACAAGTGTTTTCATACTTATTCCAACACAAATCACAATGTAGGTCTTAAACCCTAACTCAAATAATTCTCAATATCTATTTCAAATCAAATCATTCATCAACAAGATGCACTTAAACTTGCTCACACATTTCCAACAATACTCATCAATCCTTTTCACTCCACCTTATATTTCATACAATCATTTCAATCACTCTAAACAAAAGATAGTGTGCCCATACCTTTTTTCTTTGATGGAGATATATCTTCAAAACCTGTTTTACTCACAACCAAATATTTTTACCAATTCCAGGTTAGATAGCAATAGTCTATCTCAAAATCTCCATACAAATATTCTCTTCAATAATTATTTCACCATTCAAGAAATACAATAAAATATTAAGTCACAAATACACCTTATTATCTCCAATACTCTCAAAATAATATTCAACACATGGAAATAAAGTTCCTTTGTTAACACCTTATAATCTCCAATCTTCTCAAAATAATATTCAATACATAAAAATGAAGTTCTTTTGTTAACACCTTATAATCTCCAATCTTCTCAAAATAATATTCAATACATAAAAATGAAGTTCCTTTGTTAACACCTTATAATCTCCAATCTTCTCAAAATAATATTCAATACATAAAAATGAAGTTCCTTTGTTAACACCTTATAATCTCCAATATTTTATTTTCTAAGCATCAAAAATAAAATATTATTTCAACAACCCTTATGACTCCCTAAACATTTAACACATACCTTTTTAATTATCACGTGCCCTCAAAACTCTTTCCGCATTCCAAACCTTTGGCACTAATTAAATTAAAAATGCATACCTTAATGTTGGCCTACATCACTAAAAATATTACGCATGTCTTCGACGACCAATGCCCAATGACCAGCGACCAAACTTGAACCCGTGACCTATGCCACCACAATGCCTTAGCCCAAGGCTAAGCCATCGCCTGGGCTACACATCCACACATGAACCCAAGGTCCACACTTCCTTGTTAAGGCTACCGCACTAATTTCGGTGAAAATAAAATGCTTATCCTCCTTTGCCAAAAATAAATCATATGGGATTTGAAACCACGACCTTCCCTTCATAATGCCTTAGCCACATCTTCGACTGTCATCTACACTACCCCGCACTATGAGACGTTTTTGTCACGTCACACGAATATTAACATAAGTCTACCTCCTTTATTAAAACAACTTACAAGCTTCTTCCTTTCGCATATGGAGCACACGATTTATAACTCACATGGGCATTCGAATATCGCATTATGTTTGGAAATGAAAATCATTTCCTATTAATACTTTATCCTTTGCATTAAAACACGTCGACCCTTTCAAATTTCAAATTCGATTTAAACTTTAAACTTGGCACCTTTAATTATTTAAATTAAAATTTTAACCTTAGGTTAAAATATTTTAATTTAAATAAATTAAATTAAAACCTTTTTCCAACCTTTCCAAACTGCTCAATGGGTCTTGTCGAGGATATATATTTTTTAATGATTCCTTGGACCTTGTTATTTCTCGCCTCTTTCTTTTGCTTGAATATTATAATATTATTATTTATTTTTAAACTTGCTTCCCTTTTCTTGGGTCTTCTACCTTTTAGACCTCTTTAGGTATATAATATTTAAAATAAATATTATACCCTTTTCTTCTTTTAACAACTTCCTTGCTTTTTGGAGAATTCAACCTTTTGACCTTAATGACCTTAATGACAACAAAACTGGACATCAAATCTCTTGACATCAATGACAACACAAACTTGCTCAAATTTCCAAAAATATCCCCCTTTGTCATTGATGGCAACCCTTTTTTCTTTAAGCATTCCTTTTACCTTTTTCAATTCTACTCCCCCGACTGAATGCTCTCCCCCTAACTCAAATCTCTCCCCCTTTGACATCAATGGCAAAGGGACTCCTTTGGGGCTAAATATAAGACTCTTAGCTCAACCCCCTCCCCACCTCCTCTCCTTGAGGTGGTTAATTTTGGGGTGGGAGTATATCTACTCCAAGCATACAATACTCTTTTTCTTTGTCCACCTTCTTCCTCAACTGATTCTTTTGATTCTTTTGAATATCCCTGTTCCTGCTTGTCTCTAGAAATTCTTTTCTACACCACTTAGCCATATGCCCAACATTATTGCACTTATAACACTTAATGTTATGGTTCCTTGAAGGTGCAAATATCTTGAAGTTCCTCCTGGTGAAGCCATATCCATTCCTATCATGAACCCTGCAATTAATTGCTTTATGACCAAACTGATTACAAGAGTAACAATACCCTTGGAAGAGATACCCATTTCTGAAATTTCTCTTAGTGAAACCATATTCCTTCTTTTCATGTGTCCTAAACTGCATAGCCTTGTGACCAAACCTGTGACATGAGAAGCAATATCCTTTGAATAAATATTTCCTTGACCTCATTGGTCTCTTAGTCTCTTCTTCCCTATGATGTTTCTTGTTCCTCATTTGTGCATTGTTCCTTTCCTTGTAGAACCTTCTATTTTTAAACTTATCCTCATAAGTCTCACTTTCTCCTTCACTATCTTCTTCTGAAGCTTCTTCTTCTTTGGATCTTGAGCTTGACTCCTCTCCTTGTTATCTTTTTCCTTCTTCAAAACCAAGTCATGTCTTGTTTGATGAAGATCTTTGTGCACTAATAATATTATCCAAGGTCTTTGAGCTTTTCCCAAACTTGTGTAGCTTATCTTTAGACTCTTTCACTTCTTTCCTTAGTGAAACTACCTCATGCTCTAATATTTCACATTCTAATACTTTTTCTTCTAACTTTTCTTTAAATCTCCTTGTCTTAGATATTGAATTTGTCAGATCTTGTATAAGCTTTCCTTTTTCTTCATCACATTCTTGAAATTGAACCTTGAGTCTTGAATTCTGCTTTCTTAACTTTCTTAATTCCTTAAGAGCAAAAATAAGCCCACCTTCTAGATCAACTACTCCTTCCTTCTTCATTTTCTGATTCTTCCTCTACCTTTTTGTCTTCAAGAGCATCCTCATACCTTTCTTATTTATCTTCAATAGAAGCACTTCCTTCTTCCTCTATTGCCAAGAAGAGAATTTCTTCTTCATTATCTAAGGATATTCCATCACTATCACTTGAACTCCTACCTATCTTATCTACATAGAAACTCTTCTTATGCCTTTGGAAAAACTTATTTTCATGCTTGTTTTGTCCATACCTATTTTTCTTTTGATACCTGGATTTTCCTGCTTCCCTATTCTTATGATCATGTTTCTCTTCACCACTACTACTTCCAGCTTCTGGATAGTTAGATGCATAGTGACCATATTTACCATAATTGAAACACTTAAATATTTTTGTACCTTTGTGCTTTCTTGAGTCCTTGTTCCTTCTACCATAGTTTGCTTCTTCATCACTGGATGACTCATCACTTGAATCTGACTTCTTATATTTTGTCTTCTTTTCTACTTTGAAGGTTACCTATTTCTTGGGGATAGGATCCTTTCCTATTCTCATCTCAAAAGTTGTGAGAGTTCCATGTAACTCATCCCTAGTCAAAGTTTCAATATCTCTTGTTTCTTCTATGGCTGAAACCTTTTCACTATACCTCATAGGAAGTGACCTTAAAACCTTTTGAAAAACATTTGATTCTTCAACTTTAAACCCAAGTCCTTGCATGGAGTTAACAACCTCATCCACACAAAGTAAGTATGTAGCAATGTCTTCCTCATCCTTCATCTTCAAGTCTTCAAATATTTTCTTGTGATTTTGCAATTTTGCCATCTTGACCTTTTTGTCTCCCTCATATGTTTTCTGCAAATTTTCCCAAATCTCTTTTGCTGATGTGCAATGCATAACTTTTACAAACTCTACTTCATGTAAACCACTTAATATTGCATTCATTGCCTTTGCATTATATATATGTAGGAGCTTACCATATTTATCTATAGGAGGACTAGTTGGAGGTGTGTATCCATCCTCAACTGCTTGCCATATCTCATATCCTTGTGCCATTAAGTAAGTCTTCATTCTTATGTTCTAGAAAGCATAATTATTCCCATAGAACAATGGTGTCTTATTAGCTAAATATCCACTCTGAGATGCCATTTGTATTCTTGTATACTTTTCCTTCAAGTTGTTAAACTCTTTCGAAGGAACCCACTCTAATACCAATTGAAGAACACAAGCTTATATTGAGAGGGGGGTGAACAATATAAGATCAACTTTTACTTTTCTTTCCTAAACAATATTATCCAATATTATCAATGGCAATATTAATAGTAGTAATCAAAGTAATGCATAAATCATCACACATAATAGAGACACCAATTTAACGTGGTTCACCCAATGTGGGCTACTCCATGGAGAAAATATTTCACTAAAATTTTCTCAACAAATATCTTGGGAATCAATTCCCTATTACAATGTTTATGGATCTATATCCAAAGGAGACACCAATCCCCTATGCTCTGATTTGTGGATCTCTCTCCATAGGAGAACTCTTTCCCATTTTCTTTGGTTCATGGAACTTGATCCATGAGACCTCTATCTCCTCAATTGGTTCATGGATCTCTCTCCACAGAAGAACTCTATCTTCCCATCTGGTTCATGGATCACACTCCACAGGAGAACTCTTTCCCCTTGCTCTAGTTCATGGAACTCTATCCATAGGAGAACTCTTTCCCCTCTGCTCTGGTTCATGGAACTCTATCCACAGGAGAACTCTTTCTCCTCTACTCTGGCTGGTGATCTTCTAGAAGACTACTACCCCCACTACATTGGCTTGTGGATCTCTCTCCACAGAAGACCTTTGTCCTCACTCAGAAGACCTTTATCCTCACTTCCTTGGCTAATGGATCTCTATCCACTAGAGACTATTGTCCTCTGCTCTATCACCTCCAAAGCTTACTCTCAACTCTACTCAATCTCTATCTCAAATCTACACTAAACACTATCCTCGATCTAGTACAAATTTACTCTAACTCTATCTCAGGTCTAGCACAAATCTGCTCTTAAATCTGCACCAAACTCTATCCTCAAATCTATCCTCAAGCCTTAACACAAAGCTTGATCAAATCACAAATCAACTCTGCTCAAATATTCCCAAAGCCTTAACACAAAGCTTGAACAAATCAAACCTACTCTTAATGATGTCTCAAGTCTTCACCAAGACTTGCTCAAATCTACCTACAAGTCTTCACCAAGACTTACCTCAAATATGCCTACAAGTCTTCACCAAGACTTACCTCAAATCTGCCTACAAGTCTTCACCAAGACTTGCCTCAAATATTCCTTCAAGAACTTGCCCAATACTGCTCTACAAGTCTTCACCAAGACTTACCTCAAATCTGCATTTAATTTCTCTCAAGAACTTGCTCAATATTCTGTCAATACAAACTCAAAACAACTCACAAAACATGATCAATAAATCTCAAATATTGCACATAATGCTATCAAATGATTTTTCTAATCTTCAAGGTAATTCCTTTAACTTGAAGCAATTTAGACATATTCTATTCAGAATTTGTTTAACCTCTAGAACATATAGAGAATGATGTACTCTATCAAAAACTCAATATGTTCTACTCAATCATTAAGTCTGTCGCTTTCACAAATCTGGTTTCTAATGTTTGCACATTCACTTTCAATATCACTCAAAACCAATGCTCAAGAATTTCACTCAATAATTCAATCAATGAAACACAACTTGCTTACAAACCCTAAACAAGTGTTTTCATACTTCTTCCAACACAAAGAACAATGTAGGTCTTAAACCCTAACTCAAATAATTCTCAATCTCTATTTCAAATCAAATCATTCATCAACAAGATGCACTTAACCTTGCTCACACATTTCCAACAATACTCATCAATCCTTTTCACTCCACCTTATATTTTATACAATCATTTCAATCACTCTAAACAAAAGATAGTGTGCCCATACCTTTTTTCTTTGATGGAGATATGTCTTCAAAACTTGTTTTACTCACAACCAAATCTTTTTGCCAATTCCAGGTTAGATAGCAACAATCTATCTCAAAATCTCCACACAAATATTCTCTTCAATAATTATTTCACCATTCAAGAAATACAATAAAATATTAAGTCACAAATACACCTTATTATCTCCAATACTCTCAAAATAATATTCAACACATAGAAATAAAGTTCCTTTGTTAACACCTTATAATATCCAATCTTCTCAAAATAATATTCAATACATAAAAATGAAGTTCCTTTGTTAACACCTTATAATCTCCAATCTTCTCAAAATAATATTCAATACATAAAAATGAAGTTCCTTTGTTAACACCTTATAATCTCCAATCTTCTCAAAATAATATTCAATACATAAAAATGAAGTTCCTTTGTTAACACCTTATAATCTCCAATCTTCTATTTTCTAAGCATCAAAAATAAAATATTATTTCAACAACCCTTATGACTCCCTAAACATTTAACACATACCTTTTTAATTATCACGTGCCCTCAAAACTCTTTCCGCATTCCAAACCTTTGGCAATAATTAAATTAAAAATGCATACCTTAATGTTGGCCCACGTCACCAAAAATATTGTGCATGTCTTCGATGACCAACGCCCAACGACCAACGACCAAACTTGAACCCATGACCTATGCCACCGTAGTGCCTTAGCCCAAGGCTAAGCTGCCACCTAGGCTACACGCCCACACGTGAACCAAAGGTCCACACTTCCTTATTAAGGCTGTCGCATGAATTTTGGCAAAAATAAAATGCTTCTCCTCCTTTGCCAAAAATGAATCGCATGGGATTCAAAACCACAACCTTCCCTTCACAATGCCTTAGCCACACCTTCGACCGCCATCTATGCTACCTCGTGCTATGAGATATTTTTGTCACGTCATGTGAATATCAACACAAGTCTACCTCCTTTATTAAAACAACTTACAAGCTTCTTCATTTCACATATGGAGCACACGATTTATAACTCTCATAGGCATTCGAATATCGCATATAAGTTTAGAAATGAAAATCATTTCCTATTAATACTTTATCCTTTGCATTAAAACACGTCGGCCCTTTCGAATTTCAAATTCAATTTAAACTTTAAACTTGGTGCCTTTAATTATTTAAATTAAAATTTTAACCTTAGGTTAAAATATTTTAATTTAAATAAATTAAATTAAAACCTTTTGCCAACCTTTCCAAACTTCTCAATGGGTCTTGTTGGGGATATATATTTTTAATGATTCCTTGGACCTTGTTATTTCTCGCCTCTTTCTTTTGCCCAAATATTATAATATTATTATTTCTTTTTAAACTTGCTTCCCTTTTCTTGGGTCTTCTACCTTTTAGGCCTCTTTAGGTATATAATATTTAAAATAAATATTATACCCTTTTCTTCTTTTAACAACTTCCTTGATTTTTGGAGAATTCAACCTTTTGACCTTAATGACAACAAAACTGGACATCAAATCTCTTGACATCAATGACAACACAAACTTGCTCAAATTTCCAACACACAACTACAAGCACTCCTCGGAGTACCAATCTCCTTCTTTCAATATTTTACATAACAAACCTCGTACAAGCACTACACAAAGTGTCTATTTCTTCCTTCGAGGTTTTACATAGAAAACCTCATGCAAACACGACATAAAGTGTCAATTTCTTCCTCTAAGGTTTTACATATAAAACCTCTTACAAGCACTACACAAAGTGTCAATTCCTTGGAGTTCTTATGCGCTCCTCTGCACTTCTCTTCTCTTCTCTTCTCTTCTCTTCTCTTGTGTTCTCCTAAATAAAAGTCCTCTTTATTTATAAGCAATGAGGACAATGAGTTACCAACAAATTTTAAAGGTGAAACTTAGAGCTTTTTAATTTTATTTTTTCTTTCCCCTAAAAATATAATTTTTTTTAATGCAAATCATCTAGATGTCTCAAAATGTGGTTGTCAATTGCATGCTTATCCTTACCCGATCCTCCATAAAAAAAACTTCAACTATTTTTTATTTTAGTTGGATCTAGACAGTTGGATTCTCGTACATCATACTCACTAAGTAACAAAAATATTTCATGAGCTCTAGCTCTTGAAGTTTTTTTCCAAGCTACAACTACTCTAGCTTGGCTATCTGCACAAGGTTAACTTCATTGTGTTGTCTTGGCCTTTATTTGAGGATCAAACCTCCTCATATAGAATGAACTCAACATCTTCTTCACCTTCTCCCATTGCATCACATCCATCCAACCGTAGTCAATATGCACTTTGTTGATGATTTCCTCTCGGTGCCAACACTCATGTGTGGAGTGATTATATCCTCCACAACTCCCACAAATATGCAAGTTCCAACACCTAGTTGCAATATGTCCAACTCTTCCACATTGATTGCAACAACCCATTCATGGATCTTCATACCTTGTATAGCTCTTGCATCTCCAAATTATAGTCCCACTACATCTTGTTGAACTTATATACCTAAGGCCTTCATTATTTGGCCCTATCTCTAGCATTACAGGTAGTTTCACACCTTTCCCATATCTTCCCAATTCGTTACCATTGTATTGCATTCTTCTCATCACTGTTAGGATCTCATCCTAACCCTTAAGGTAATAACTTCCTTGATGTAATAATTCCTAGTGAACGTGGGTAGTACCCATGATTAATATTTTGTAATGTTCTAAGTTTTAGCTTAGGTAGTGCCTATGACAAATGGCACCCTTTTTTATGTAACACATGGTAGATAGGTGGCATTGTGCATGTAATTCGGGTGGCATTGTGCATGTAATTCGAGTGGCATTGTGCATGTAATTCGGGTGGCATTGTGCATGTAATTCAAAGTGGCACTATGCATGTAATTCGGGTGGCATTATGCATGTAATCCAGGTGGCATTTTGCATGTAAGCCAACCTTGGAAGGAAACTCCTTAAATACCCGAAAGGGCACCAATGTAACCATATTTTGCAAAATTAATGAAGTATTGAAGGAGGTTGCCCCCTCGAAGAGGCCTGTGATTCGGTTCTATTGTGAGATTGTTCTTTATGCAAATTTCTGTTATATTAATGTGAAGTTTATGTGAGTTATTTCCAAGCAATTGTGTGAGAGTGTGTTATTTGAGTTTATTTTATAGCAGGATCTTAACAAGTGGTATCAGAGCGCTTTCCAGGGCCAAGTTCTACTGCAACTGCAACGATTCTTGCCATCAAATCCGCCTGTTAGGTATAAATTCCATGTGTTTTTTCCCATTCTGTTTTTCCTTATTAAAAAAATCCAAAAAAAAATACAGTGTTTTTTTTTTCCAGACCAAAAACAAAAAAAATATATTATTAGTTGAGTAGGTAGAAACCCTGTACGGGGGTTTTAAAATATCGCGAAGGATCCGTCGTTATTGGCTAAGCTAGATAGCCCATAAAGCGTCTAGTGAAGTGAGGGGCGATCGGGCTCCAATACCCGAGCCTCGAGACGTAACTCGCAGCACGGACTTGAGCTCCCATGTATCTTCGGGTATATCGGGAGACCATCTAGGATTAAACAAAATTTTAGCCATTAGGAAGCTCTTCGGCCTTGTATTACTCATAGTCTACGGGACACGACGATCCCGGACAATTACCCTCTCGTATGGTCAGAGAGGCAAGTAGTGTGCTCAAGGGTATGTGTGGAATCCTCCTTAAGTAGTGGCCTCAAATATTGGTCCGAGCACTATTGTTCGTCACTGTCGGTATATTAGAGGGCCTATGGGTGGTACATACTCCTATACTTAGCATTCCCTGGTTCTGTTAAAACTACAACCTGTAAAAAATGCAAAAATCAAAATCAAAATAAGAATCCAAACACCCCCGTTCGTAAGCCTGCATTTCAAAAGTGAGCATATGAGAAAGGAGTCCTCTACCAAAAAAATAACAAAAGGGACATGCATTCGGGATAAGCCATGAGGGTGACACTTAAGTTGAAATTCTGGAGAGTAACGGTCAAATTTACAGTGGCAGATCACAATCAAGTCGACCAAGTCGAGAGGTCAAGACACAGTAGGGCAGAATTCACAGTCTTCAGAGTTAGAACATAACTGTCATATCAGTCACCTACAAAATACAGAGAATCTTGAGTGTGAAACACGACCAATTTTAGATAGTGCTCCAGTACCCAATTTTTTCTCAGTAGCTCAGAATTAGAATCTGTAAACACCGTTAGACTCAGAAAAACAGGAGATAAAAAAAAAAAAAGTCTGGGGTGCCAAAAAGTAGTGTTAAGAGATATATCTCATTGTGACCACCTCCTCCTGCTGATCATTTTGATATATAGCACCCAAGAACTTTTTTGGGCACTTACTAAAAATAGTAAGTCAAAAAAATTCAATTCTATTTTTAGTAACTGGTCACAAAAGGTCAAAAAATGGCCCAGGGTACTCGTGGACACCAGAAAGAACTAGAACACTTGGATTCCCTAACAAAATCCATTGAGAACTTGAACTCGGATTTTCACTCCATAAGGGAAGAAGTCCAAGGTCTTCGCTTAGAGCATGAGGCCACTAGCAATCGCTTAGAAGAGGCATTGACTGAAGTGGACAGCAAAATGAGAAGAGAACCACCCAAATCAGAATACCAAGCTGAGAGTCCTACAAGGAATCGTGACCATGATACACCCTTCAGAATGCCCAAGTTGGACTTTCCCAAATTCAGTGGGAAGGATGTTGATGGGTGGCTATGTCGAGTTGACCAATTCTTTCAAATTCATAATGTACCAGTATTTCATCGAGTCCAGATGGCTTCCTTTAACTTGGAATCTGAGGCTCTACACTGGTTTCAATGGTTGCGTCTTACCTACCCAAATCTCTCTTGGGAGGATTTTGTATCCCAAATACTCACTCGATTTGGTCCTAGTGAGTTTGAGGACTTCACAGAGCCTTATCCAAACTACAACAAACGAGTGGTCGGCTCGAGAGTACCAAGCTCAATTTGAAAAATTGGCCAATCGAACAAGAGGATTGAGTGAAGGGTTCTTCCGGAGTTGTTATATCGATGGGTTGAAGATGGAACTCCAAGCAGAAGTCAAAATGTTGAAACCACGAACTATGATGGAAGCTATCAGTTTGGCCTGTCTGGCCGAATCTAAACTCTCTGCCCAAAGATGCCCATCAAATTTTTCTCAAGATAGACCTTCATTTCCCCCGAGAGCCCAACACCCAGATGATAATAAACCTGCTGCACCCAAGCGCCTCACCACCGAAGAGATGGATGCACATCGTGCCAAAGGATTATGCTACAATTGTGATGAAAAGTTTTTCAAGGGGCATAAGTGTGCACACAAAAAATTATTCTTGATAGATGTTGGAGAACATGATACCATTGATGAGAGTGATGAGGATGAGGACCCTCCAGAAACACCTCCCCCACAAGAAGAAGGGAAACAGGAACCTGAGACATCAATTACAATCCATGCCCTTGCAGGCATTACTACTCCTCAAACCATGAAGGTTACAGGATGTTTCAAGGGCCAACGTCATTCCATCCTTTTGGATTCGGGAAGCACGCACAACTTCATTGACCCTAGAGTTGCTCAACGGGCAAATTGCTATATCCATAATTGTAATTCCTTTGAGGTCATGGTAGCCAATGGGGGAACCTTATCTTGTAAAGGAAAGTGTCACAATGTTAAAATCAAGATAGGGGATTATGAACTCAAGAAGGACATGTTTGCCCTCCATTTGGGTGGATGTGATATTGTTTTGGGATGCCAATGGTTGAGTACGTTGGGCACTATTAGTTGGAACTTTGCTAAAATTTGGATGCAGTTCTTCCAGAACGGACAAACACACATCATCAAGGGCTCCCCGACAGGAACACCTCAAATTATCAATTCAAACGGCATGGAGAAATTGCTAAAGAAATCATCACGTGGGGTCATTGCACAACTATTCTCCATCCAGCCCTCCACATCTCCAATGGGTGAAATCCCACAAGACATGCAACAGATTCTCCACAAACATGAGGCCATCTTTTCAGAACCCATAACACGACCACTGCATCGCTCTCACGACCATGCCATTCCATTATTGCTGAATAGTACACCTCCCAATATCAGACCACCTTATGAGCGACTCAAGCGCACCTTATTTTGGAAAGGTAGGAAATAGGACATTCGCTCTTTTGTGGTAGACTGCGACACAGGTCAAAGGATGAAAAGAGAAACAGAGCACTCTTCGAGCACTCTTCCACCCTTGCCGATACCGGATCAGGTGTGGACTGACATCTCTATGGATTTCATAGAAGGGCTACCTAAATCTGGAGACAAGTCTGTTATTTTTGTGGTAGTGGACCGCCTTTCAAAGTATGCTCACTTTTGTGCCCTAGCCCATCCTTACACAAGCATTCACTATTGCCCAAATTTTCCTTGACTCCATATTTAGCCTTCATGGCATGCCAACCTCCATTGTATCTGATCGTGATCCCAGCCTTACTAGAAATTTTTGGCAAGAGTTATTTAAGTTGCAGGGGACTCAACTCACAATGAGTTTAGCCTACCATCCGCAAACGGATGGTCAAACAGAGGTTGTTAATAACTACTTGGAAACCTACCTTCGCTACTTGCCTCCGATCATCCTACTCATTGGGCAAAATGGCTTTCTTTGGCCGAATGGTGGTACAACACTTCCTATCATACCGCCACCAGAGGCTGAGTACGGGCACCCTCCACTCATGCCTCCCTCCTACATTTCGGTAGCTCCAAGGTATAGGTTCCATCAACACTTCTCGAATTGGATGAAGAAGGCTCCATCTTACTTGCACCAAAGCAGCTGCTGTATCGTCGAACTCGCAACCATACCATCACAGAGGTCCTGGTTCAGTGGCGTGGACTTCAACCTGAGGATGCTACATGGGAGTCCCTCCATCAACTCCAAAAACAATTTCCTCATTTTTAGCTTTGAGGACAAAGCTTCTTCAAGGAGAAGGGCATGTTAGGATCTCATCCTAACCCTTAAGGTAATAACTTCCTTGATGTAATAATTCCTAGTGAACGTGGGTAGTACCCATGATTAATATTTTGTAATGTTCTAAGTTTTAGCTTAGGTAGTGCCTATGACAAATGGCAC
This sequence comes from Wollemia nobilis, assembly GCA_028583015.1. Lineage (NCBI taxonomy): Eukaryota > Viridiplantae > Streptophyta > Pinopsida > Araucariales > Araucariaceae > Wollemia > Wollemia nobilis. The sequence continues at coordinate 67,670 of JAQPPZ010008369.1, forward strand.
CCTTTTTTATGTAACACATGGTAGATAGGTGGCATTGTGCATGTAATTCGGGTGGCATTGTGCATGTAATTCGGGTGGCATTGTGCATGTAATTCGGGTGGCATTGTGCATGTAATTCAAAGTGGCACTATGCATGTAATTCGGGTGGCATTATGCATGTAATCCAGGTGGAATTTTGCATGTAAGCCAACCTTGGAAGGAAACTCCTTAAATACCCGAAAGGGCACCAATGTAACCATCTTTTGCAAAATTAATGAAGTATTGAAGGAGGTTGCCCCCTCGAAGAGGCCTCGCGATTCAGTTCTATTGTGAGATTGTTCTTTATGCAAATTTTTGTTATATTAATGTGATGTTTATGTGAGTTATTTCCAAGCAATTGTGTGAGAGTGTGTTATTTGAGTTTATTTTATAGCAGGATCTTAACAATCACCATGGAGCCAATACCTCTTGTGTGATTTTCAATGCACCCAAACTCTTCATCCTTACTTTGACCTCGATAATCATCACAATATATTTTACCACACTTTGAAGTACTGTTATCACTATCAACTTTAATAGCATGGTCTTTGTCATGGCCAACAATGATCTGATGAGAGTTATCTTCTACCATCTCTTTACCACTTTCTCTCTCTTTGTCTTTCTTCTTATCTGTCATAGGAGTTGTTGCATTGTCTTCTTTGCCATCACTACTATTAGTGACCTAGATAATCGACCTCTTCCCTATGCTTAGCCTCTTACATGTGTCCACATTTTCTTCCACTTATTTCATAAATATTTCAACACTAGCTTTTATCCCTTGAAATTTATCTCATAACCCTTACTACTAATGACTTGGATTATTTGTCTCTTCCCTATGCTTTTCCTTTTGCTTACCTCTATCCTTTCCTCTTCATTCTCCATTTTTGTTGATTTATCAATTAATATTGATCTAAGACTAGAATTTATATGATGACAAATGCTCATTATTGATGGTAACCCATATTTCGAAATAATATTTACATATTCTTCCAAAAAATCCCTCACTCCATGTGGGGTTTTGTCCATCTTGTCCACTATCCCTTATTCTATGGGTTTAGTGATGAAATCAAAACATGCTTCCTTATTTTTCTTTCCCTTCAAGGATTATTTTATTGTACCCTAGTTCACTAGAGGACTGGTGTCCACTTCTTTCCCTTTGTCCTTCAATGGACTTAATGTGTACCTCTTACCATCCTTCTCAATGGTGTAGGTGTTCTCCCTACCTTCATGCACTACCTTACTATAATATTGCCATGGTCTTCGCAATAATACATGACAATAATCCATCGAAATAACATCACATAGTATCTCATCTTTGTATGGACCAATTTGGAGGTTTACCATACATTGTTCACTTAGCAAAATTTGATGCCCCTTTTGCAACCATGACACCTTGTATGGGCTCGGATGCTCCATCCTATTCAATCCAAGTTTATCTACCATCTATATTACCACTAGGTTGTCAGTGTTGTCGCTATCTATAATCACCTTACAACACTTACCTCCTAATTTGTAAATTTTCATAAATAGACTCCTTTGCTCAGGTTCATATGCTTCCTTAGAAAGTTTTAACAATACCCTTTCCATCATAAGGGATTATCCTCATTATGATTCTTTCCATTCTTTATCTTGAACTTTTGGGTGCCTAGTCTTCTTCTCTTTACTATCCCTAACCTCCTCAAGATGAATGCCCCTTATCTAGGAAGTTTCTATCACATCCAACCTGGAAATAATTCTTCACAATATTTTAGCTATATCCACAACTCGAAGGCCTTCCAATATTCCTTGTCCTCTTTGTATCATCTTTCCTCGTATCCTACCTAAGAAATATTTTAGCTCTGATACCAAAATTATGCAATAGGAAAGAGGTGGCCAATTAAACAACAACCTCTCCTACCTTCTTAGACATATTCATTACACCACATAAAAAATAGTAAATAGAGAACCCTACTTTAATATCTAAATAGATGAACTATAAGGGCATATTACATAGTAACATAACCCATGAAACACAAAAAAACATAAAATATTACTTTTATTATATTTCAACTGCCAGATCAAACATTACACAATTGCTTTCCATAGAGCATCACACATCTGCAAGCACTCCTCAAAGTACCAATCTCCTTATTTCAAGGTTTTACATAACAAACCTCCTATAAGCACTACAGAAAGTACCAATTTCTTCCTTCTAGGTTTTACATAGCAAACCTCATGCAAACACTGCACAAAGTACCAATTTCTTCATCTGAGGTTTTACATAGCAAACATCCTGTAAGCACTACATAGAGTGCCAATTCCTCGAAACTCCTATGCTCTTCTCTTCTCTTCTCTTCACATCTATTCTCTTCTCTTGAATTCTCATTAATAAAGGTCCTCTTTATTTGTAATAAATGAGGACAATGAGTTGCCAACTTATTTCAAAGGTGAGACTTAGAGATTTTATTTTTATTTTTCTTTGCCCCTAAAAATCCAACTTTTTATTATAACACATATTTTTCTAAAAATCCAGCTTTTTCTAAAAATACAAATCATCTAGTTATCTCAAAAGGTGGTTGCCAATTGCATGTTTATCCTTAACCGGTCATCCATAAAAAATAAAAAACTCCATCTAATTTTTTTTAGTTGGCTCTTACTAGCTAGATGCTCATGCATCACATTGGTATGAATGTCTAATTATAAGCATACCTTGAGGTTATACACCATTGACATCTCATTAGGTATGTATCTATTAACAAATCCATTAGGATTAGAATTATTCACATCCCATAGAAGGCTTGTAGCATCACTATAGTGCTTAGGAGGGAGATTTTCCTAATCTTCTAAGCCTTTTTATTTGTCTTTGTTTTCCATTATAAATAAGGGTGTGATCTATCAATCTAATGCACTACCAAAATCACTTGTGTAACATACCAAAGCACCAAATATAACAAGGTAATGATCTTATAAAATAATCTTTTCAAAATTGAAAATACGTCTAATATCCCTAGGAACAATAAAAACATAATTCATCATGGATCAATCAATTTTCTTTGGTCATCTAGGGTGTCTTCCATCAACATATACCCTAGTTCAATTAGAGCTAAATAATAAAATTAATAATAGTAGCAACTAAAATCCTCAGTCCAAAATAGATTTAAATAAGCATATCTCATTGAGTTGATGAATTATTTAACAAAGGAGAAAATTTAGTCTATTTCTTTAAAAACAAGGGGAAGATACATTTATAGGTAATTTTTTTCTTTCTTTCTTCTAACACATGGTGCTAAGATCTTTCGAAGACTACACCCATCCCTCTAAGAAAACTCTACAATAACATCATTACATCCCTTAGCTTATAAAAATAATATTATTATTCTTAAGCTTTATAGTAGCAAGCTTCTCCTAGCATAAAGTCACTGCCTCAATGCCACCTTGGACCTCTTCATAGACCAATTTATTGAAGATCAAATATCTATTAGAATCCAAGATGTTCTCAAGGTTTAATAGTCTCCTTCATCAAGTATCAATGTATTATCATCTAAGGTTAGTACTTTCTTCTCTCTTCTCTTTTTTGTCCACTATTATTATATTCTACCCATGCACTTGTCTACTTACTTTACTTTAATTGTATACTTGGTCTATCGTTCCTACTACTTTAATTCTTTCTCTTTCTTCTAGTTATCTTGTTTGTATTTTACCTCTACTTTACCTTCTTATCAATTATTATTATCCATATATCAAATCTAAACACACCATCCCCAATTATAACCCTTTTATGATCCATTGTCAATATATTTTTACTTAGGTTTGGATTAAGCTCGTGTTGCTTACAAGGTTATATGACCTTCTTGGTTTATCCAAATCTAGGTAAAACATTCACTCTTATATAACATTATTATGACCTTGGTAAACAAAATGACATGAATACCCATCCTTAAATGTAAAATATTTTATTATTACATGATATAAGTGACAAATCCTTGCTAATATTGAGAAGAACATATATATGGGATCCACTGTAGTACATCCTCTTGAACTTGAATTCCAAATAAACGATTCAACGACCTTATCATAAAGTAACAATGTAAGGGCTCTTCTTTTCTTATTTATGTTTTTTTACACATATATTATTGGTATTTTAAACTTTCAATGATTTGTAATGGACCAAGAAAACTGTCTAGCCTTCCATCTCACTAGGAATTGTTTCTATTTGTATATATGGTTCACTACATTACCCAAAAATATTATGTTAGATGATGAATTTTCTTATGATATATAAATAAAATATTAAAATGTAAAATATAAAGTTGTTTTTTAATATCTATAAAATCATAAATCATATAAAATAACTCTTACAAAAAATATTATTTACACAACAATATATGTTTATCCAACCTAACTACAAAATATCATAACCAATCATTTTACAATAATGCATACGATTATACACCGGTAAATTTATGGCAAATCACTTCTAGAATATATATCTTCACAAAGAGTTTTTGTATTTGAAATATTTTTCTTTGTTCTTCCACTCTTTTGTATGTACCTGATACATCTCAAAAGCAACTAAAGCAATCTTTGTTATTGCTTCTCCCTAGCCTTACTGTAAACCAGTAAAGTCGTGCTAATAATGTCTGGCATATCGAATCACGCCAATGATCTCAATCTTACATATGGTACGATGCCTCGTAAACGATGGATCGTAGTTGCACACTCAAAAACTAGTTCATTCAAAGACTACTGGAACTTAAGACTGTTGTTTCCCATATATGAATATGCCGGAGGAGGTACTGCAATATCTACGGTTCCTTCCAACATCTGAACAACTTTCTTCATGGATGGCCGTAGACCTGGATCTTCTTGAATGCACCACAGCCCAACCAACACCATTCCTTCCAACTGTTTTGGGTCAATTTCGCTGTCACATTCTGCTTGGTGTTCCTGCTCCACCAGTTTTACCAGTGTCCCGGCACGTAGACAATCATAAATCCAGTGAGCCAAAAGAATTTCATTTTCTGGTGCATCTAACACAAACATTCACCTGCGGCAAATAAGTTCCAAGAGCATCACTCCAAAGCTATAAACATCTACTTTGGTCGTAATTGCCATATTCCTCTGCCACTCGGGCGCTATATAACCGATGGTGCCGCGAGCTGCAGTAAACGTTTTAGTCTGCTCTGCCCTGATCAATTTCGCCATGCCAAAGTCAGATATCTTAGCAGTGTAATTCTCGTCCAGCAGGATGTTCTGAGGCTTGATGTCGCAATGGAGTATCTGCCTCCTACACTCTTCGTGTAGATAGAAGAGGCCTCTCGCGATGCCTAGAGCAATATGAAAGCGCAACTTCCAATCGAGATAGCCTTCACTGTCAAACAAAACGCGGTCCAAAGATCCATTGCTCACGAACTCGTAGACGAGAAGCCTGTGGCAACCCTCATCGCAGAAACCATAAAGCTGAACAAGATTTTTATGGTGACTTGAGCCGATGACACTTACCTCCGTTCTGAACTCCTTTTCGCCTTCTTGTTGGGCTTTCTTCAGTTTCTTCACGGCGACTGGTCTTCCGTCAGATAATGTGCCTTTGAATACCTCTCCAAGGCACCTCTTCCCAATTCATGTTTGAAAGCTCCCGTTGCAGCGCTTAATTCTTCGTAGCCAAAAGCATGTAACCCCTCAGCCAACTTATGTGGGGAACGCTGCCCACAGGGCCAAATTATTATAGAAATTGTTGTAAGGATTGTGGAGCAAACCATCAGGCCTATTCCGAAACCCACAAGCATCATACACTTCCCTTTCCCCTCCCCCCTCTCCTCCCCCTGTTTTCTTTGCTTTGAAGGCTGCCGGTGGAACTGGGAGGGCTCAGATACAATTTTGACAAAAGTCGTTCTGTCAGCGCCAGTTATGCCGTTCCTGAGAGGCATGGCCTTCTTCGAGCAAAACTGTCTAGCAGCCAAGTAGACGGCTACCACACACATGCAATCCTCGATGCAGGCCTGCTGGCACTCGGTTTCATTAACAGACATCTCTTGGTAATCGTTTCCCGGCCAATCAGTGTTGCCGATGGGCTTCATGACGCTTTTGGCAGTACAGGTCTGTTGCGATGGGTCTCGACTGCAACCTTTCAAAGGGTCGTCACTGTCTACAAAGTCGAATCCCGGAGGACAAGTGCAAGCAACCGAATTCTGGTTCATTTGACAAATGCCGTTGAGGCCACACTGACCATATACTTGACAAGGATCCTCCAAAGCTCGCCATTGAGGTATCCAGGAAGTATCTCCATCTCCCTTCCAAACATACCCTCGAAGAATTCCGTCGGCATCCAGTGTCACTCTGCTAGGAAATTGCTCCGCTCTCCCGGTATTATTCCATATACTCATGTTCCATACAGTTGTATTGCTGGAGGTATCAACCAAAGACAATAATCCATTCGTATCAAAGCTAAAGGAAGAGGGATATGAACCATCTTGGCCGGTCAGATTAAACCAGTAACTCTCTTTCACCCACCCTACTGGAAAAAGCCTCAGATCTCCGCCCTCCTGTAAGGACAGCACGAACCGGCCTCTTGAATAGTTGGCATTTGTGGCTCTAGAATACAGAGTATATGGCGACTTGATCGTTTGACCAGGCAACAGCGTGTCTGTGGGATTGTCGAAGCTTTGCCATACGGGTTGATTCGAGGCATCCAACAACACAAAGTTGCCATCATCTCTCATTTCAGCCGCAGATACATTTTGACCTGGTACGTCAATGATTCGCCGTAGCGTTGATTGGGAATTAGAAAGCTGGAGCCCCGTGGAAGAGAGCTCAAGAGTGGAGTCCTCTCCAACAGGACCGTCGTCTCTGTTAGCCGTCCAAACCAGCGTTTTGTTAGATATGTTGTCAAACCATACGCCTACCAAATACAGCCTTGGCGTTACTTTATAGAAACCAAAGGCAAACTCCCCACTGGGTGAAATCCACTTGGACCTTGTGGGAGTATTAAGAGCTGAGCCAACAAGGAAACTGTGCTTCTGAGGCTGCTGCTGTGCCCCTGTACTCGTCATGAGCAGAAAAAATAGACATATCCATGAAATCCGACGGAAAAGAGGAGAAACAGCCAAAGTGATAGCCATAGCCATAACAATGCTGTAAATAAAAATAAACTAAAAGAACCTTAGGGAATATATGTAAAGCTCCATGGTGCATAATATATTGACAGGGCTATGCTTAAACAATAACTGTTATAGAATTTCGTTCCACTTTCTTACCTTGTAATGGAAAGTTCAGCTTGTCGTGGACGATGGGGTGAACACAATTTCGTTCAACATGTGGTGTACGATGGAGAGAAGAGTGAGGAGGGAAAGTTCAACGTGTGGTGGACAAAAAGAGACGTGAACGAAGCGATTCTTGGTGTATAGGAAAGAGACCTGAATAAAGGGTTTTTCTGGTGGCACAAAGAGATCCGGGATTTTAAAAGAGAAGATACGATACGTAACTCAAATTTAACGTTTATTTAGACGTTTATCTCACACTTTACCAGTATTTTGGCCATAGTTAAATTCTGACATCTTTTAAAGTTGCATACCTAATGTATCCATTATCCGTTGTTTTTGTGGGAATACATATAAGCTGCATGGTGCATAATATATTGACACGACTATGTTTAAGCAAATAACTATTATAAAATTTCGTTCCACGTTCTTACCTTGTAATGGAAAGTTCAGCTTGTCGTGGACGATGGGGTGAACACAATTTCGTTCAACATGTGGTGTACGATGGAGAGAAGAGTGAGGAGGGAAAGTTCAACGTGTGGTGGACAAAAAGAGACGTGAACGAAGCGATTCTTGGTGTATAGGAAAGAGACCTGAATAAAGATTTTTCTGGTGGCACAAAGAGATCCGGGATTTTAAAAGAGAAGACACGATACGTAACTCAAATTTAACGTTTATTTAGACGTTTACCTCACACTTTACCAGTATTTTGGCTATAGTTAAATTCTGACATATTTTAAAGTTGCATACCTAATATATCCATTATCCGTTGTTTTTGTGTGACGGGTAGGGGTCACGGTAAAATTCAAGCCTCGTAGCCAACACTTTCGACGAACCTTATCTCAAACCCAATCTGGTACGGTCCGTGAAAGTGTACCGCCTTTATCTCAAACCCAATCTGGTACGGTCCGTGAAAGTGTACCGCCTTTATCTCAAACCCAATCTGGTACGGTCCGTGAAAGTGTACCGCCTTTAAATTCTGACATCTTTTAAAGTTTTTTTTTTCCCGAAACAACATCTTTTAAAGTTGCATACCCAACTTGTCCATTATCCGTTATTTTAGTGTGACGGGTAGGGGTCACGGTAAAAGTCGAGGCCTCGTAGCTAACACTTTCGCGGCACCTTTATCACTAACGCAATCTGGAACGGTCCGTGAAAGTGTTCGGCCTTTAATTGTCAAAGCCGCACCTTTATCACTAAGGCAATCTGGAACGGTCCGTGAAAGTGTTCCGCCTTTAATTGTCAAAGATTAAAAAGAAGTCAAGGATATGCAATTCTAGCTAATTAAGCCCTGGAACTTTCTAGTTGCGGTACAACCCATGAAAGATATTATAAATGCCATGGACAGGCTCGCCTCCTATCCTCAAACAATAGAATACGGTGCATTTTAGTTCCTTAATAATTTTCGAATCTCAAATTTCGAAACCGTTTTTTTATTTTTTAATACATGCCTCACCTCGAATCAGGGATCTGGTAAGGTTTGGGATGGGAACCACAAACCTCCAAATTGGTAATAACATTAAAAAAAATTATTTTGTTAAATGATTTTTTTTTATGATTATTAATTTTTTAAATTATAAATAAAAAAAATTTAAGGTTTAAATTTAAAAGAAATAAGTTATATACCTTACTTTATTTTATATTAAAGTTTTTAATTTTATAAACCTCACAAGAAAAATATTATAATAAATCCTTTTTTTATATACTTTTATTCTTGTTGGTGTATTAAATATTGATCATAGGTCTCAATAGATAGAGTTTTGATTGATTTCTCAAATCAATTACAAATTTCCCACATTGGGTATCATTAGTCACATCAAGTTGTATAATCTCCCACAATATTTAAACCTTGGTATGGATATATCATCCATATATCTTAAGCATTGAACCTAGGCCTCGATGACACTTATATAGTTAGAGTTTAATCTATCAATACATGAATATCTATCTATATATGTATAAATAAATATGTATGTATCACTAAGTGTTAACGAGGCATTGGTTCAATGGTTGTTATATATATAAACATGTGATGGATTGTTGAGGTTGCATGGACATTTGATATAGTTATTGAATATGACAATGATAAAACAAGGTAGTTATGGAGGTTTTTAAACCAAATATTTACATAATAAAAAGTCTTTCAAGAGCTTGTTACTTTAAGCCAAATTTTTTAAAAGAAAAATATAAATATTGATTTTAAATGTTGATTCTTATTTTTATAATATTAATGATTATGTGAAAAGATAAGCAATAATGATTTATCCAATACCTTCAATTGGCTCACTTACACTAATATCTCTTTATAGAAATGTAGATAATGCAAGAAACTTTGACCAATGCATCAAAATAAGGATAAACATGGCTAAAAATTGCATAAGAAAGGAACAATGAATTAAAACAACTGTAGGAAGTAAATCAAACTTGATGAAACAAGTATACTATGTGTTATGGGGAAATCTCTCATGTGGAAGAAAACCTACAAAAATATGTTGTTGCACCTTATACTATTAGTACTAGGTTTAAAGTACAATGTGCATGATCAAGACAAAGTGTCTTCTAGAGGTAAAAAACAAAATAGAGAACAAAAAAGCCTATATAACTCCAAATTATTCCCAAATTTTCTTCCTTGTAAATGATTGGGAAATATAACAATACCTCCAATTTGTTATTTTATATTAATGACGAAGGAAAGCAGAACCTTAAAGACCAAAAGCCATTCCTCATCCTCTTTAATTTATTTTACAATGGCCATTTATTTTCCCATTTTTCAACAAATTTGAAAAAAAGATATGTCTTATTTGATTAGCCTTCAATCGTAAACAAAAAATGACAGTGATTATTATGATAAATTTGATAGTGCTTTATATATTATTGTTAGTAGTAGACATGGTGATATTCTTATTACTAAAAAAAATATTTTTCAATGTTGTTATTTTTTAATTGAAGACTATTAGTGATATATATTTTTTTGAATTTAGCAAAAAATCCCTTACAAGGCCACCTTGGTCTGAGAAACCACAACTACGAGGGTCTGCACCATAAAAATCACTTGGGAGTCACACTTGACCCTGACTGCACCAGCATTATCAACTCAAGTTTGGGTACCCGATGTGCATTTGGTAGGGTGGATATTCAAAACAAGGACCTCCCTTTGAGGATTGCCCTACACTCTCCAACTCACCTACAAAACATGGGTAAGAGTAGTAGTGATATTTTAAATTAAAAGAATATTTAATTTTACATCATAAATAAGGCCAAAGCTAAACTGATATTTTTCCTAACAATATACAACACAAGTTTAAATTGAAATACAGTCCCAATAAAGGATAATGACATTAAAAATCAGCATTCATCCTCAAAATATTATTGTTCCAACTCAAATATCTATCTAAATTTAAAAAATAATAATCTAGCAAATTATCAACATCCATGGTGGTCACTTATGGATGCTTTCAATCAACCAAGGCTTCCACATTCTACATAATATCTATGATTTGGACTATTATCATTACTACTTATTGGAGTTAACCACAATCCATCTTGTCCATCAATATATCCTTATAATTTATATAGTTTCATTATTAACATGCATCAAAGTCATGATCATAAAAATAAGTATTTAGCTCTACACTTAGGACTCAATCTTCATACATTAATTTTTACCCATCATTGCAAGATCACCCACTTGTACCTTATAATAAAGTATAACCCTTAAGAAATTTTATCTAATGATAACAATGCTCAAAGTAACTAGCATAAAGAATTGTCAAAGCAAACTAAGCTATGCCCCTAATTCCCTAGAGTGAACAGAGACTTTGATGAGGTATTGAATAATCCCTTAACCATCCCATGCCCTTTCCATTTCACATTATCTACCACCTTTAAAATATTATTGGCAATTTCAACATCTTTACTTATTGAGGGAAATATCATCTCTTTCCTATTTTTTTGAGTACTTTCCACTCTTCAAAAACTTTTTACATCCCCAAAAGAACGTACATCCTCCATATCAAAATTACTGACATTATCTTTGTGAATACAACTACACGTCTCACATAGTAATAAAATTTATTGAATTAAGGTAAAAATATAAATTGTACCTTGTTTACATAATTAAGCTCTAAGTGAGTCTACGACAAATCTCTTCTAAATATTAGTAGGAACCATAATAGGTCTTAATTTTTCCTTTATGATGTTATTAGGATTCCCTACCTTACTCGTTGGTTTACCACTATCATTGTAATTGCCCTTCCTATATAAATAATTTTTAACCAAATTTTCCTTCTCCTAGTAAGAAAATAGAAATTACATTGGTTTAGATAAATAATATTCTACATGTACACAAACCGAGGTCCTATAAACTCAATAAACTATGGTAATTCCTTTTCTATCTCCGTATTTGATGCATGGGTGGATATGAATTTTTTTTAATAAGGTATAAACACTAAATAAAAAAAAATTAATCCAAAAATGAAATTTGGTCCTCAATGGCCCTTCTATGTGGAATTCAAATCACCAGGTCTTCATAAAATAAGCATGTTAAGATATGATCCAAGAGCCATATTGAAGTACCCCTGAGTGACTTCGATAAAATAAATTTGATAAGTAAAATACCCTTTCCTAGAACCCTTAATTTATCTAAAACTCCCTCATGGTTTTCTAAATGGACTTGGTGTAATTATATAACCATCCCTCTATGAGTATAATCTTGAGAAAAAACAAGATGTTGATTTTGATACTAATGTCGTTAATATCATAAAGCACATTTCTAGTCAATAACAACTCAAAGTCATACTTATTCCTAGAATTCATGAAACATGGCTTCTAGCAAGCATTTTTCCTTATTTTTTCATTCACTTTCTTGCTTATGTTTGTAATTGATTACAATATGTAGACACCTAAAATACATCATGTTTAGGAGACTACTCATATGGGCACCTTTGTAGACCATATGAATGACCTTGGATCCTCCCAAGGCTAAGCAATGATTCTAATCACTCATTTTAGGCAATCTAAGTCTATTCAACCTTAGCCACTGATGACATCAGTAGCTAAGATCTTAGTCGTAGTTAACAACAATGACTAGGGTCCTAGCCATGCTAAGTAATAACAGCTAGCCCTGTAACAAAATTGGGCCATCAAAGCCAAGTAAAATCAGTTGCAATAGACAACTTGCAATGATTTTCAAGCAATTTTAGATGAGGAACCTTCCAGAGGATTCCTCCCAACCACCTAGGCCAACCAATTCTTGATATTGGCTTCCTTGAGAAGACAATATTAGGATTTGAGGAGTCTATTTATAGACCCCCCAAAGAGGTAATTAAGATCCCGAATTCATTGTAGCAAAGCTCTACCGGTTTGACAACTAATTTTACAACCCTTGAGGAGTAGTGAGGTGTTGCCAAATTGGAGAATGACATTTGTTGCTATGCCAATGGAGTTTCAAATAGCTTGAGGAGCAAGCTTTCCAATTCACATCAATTCACCATGAATGCACACAAATTCAACCACAAATCTATGTTTAGACATGAAGGTGACCCTTGATCATCAATTACATGGATAATTGAGCATCCACAGACCTGATTGCAAGAGAATGATACCTTTTCTCATGGTCATTGTTGTCAACAACAACCCGTAGTCTTAGTTGCAACTGTCAACAATGACTAACATAACCAGCTTATCTGAGCATCAAAGAATAGGGTTTGATGAGCTTAATCCTCCATTTTAGTCATAGATTTACATTCCTTAGTATTAATTCAACTTTATCTAATCTAGATTAGTCATATTTTAGGTATTTCTATGGTTAATTAGCAGATTAATAGGCATATTTGCTTACATTTATGTTCCTTATGTTTTCCTTTGCAAGCTTTCACATAATAGGTTTCTTTATGCTTAATTTGCAAGATCTATTGCATCCTTAGGTTCCTTTATGTGTTTCAAGAAATACTTTATGCTTTAAGCATATTTACACGTATTTATACATTTCATTATTTCTTTAAGCATTTCATTCATTTCTTGCATCTTCTTGGAGAATAGCCTCATCATGAGAGGTTTCATATGCTTTTGATGTGCTTTGTTGTTTCCTTGCATGCAGGTGATAGATTCTTCAAATGACTCAAAGTTATTCAAGATCATTCCTCTTGATAATAAAGAAGGAGGCATCCTAGTAAGCCCTCACACAAAGTTGGTGGAGACCTAAAGAGCATTTAGAGTATATCACCCCTATTTAGGGGATCAAAACAATTGTATACATGTATCAAATTTGGTATCCCTAAGAGGGATGGATATGTAACTGATTTTCACCATTGATTAATACAAAGGAGGTATTCTTTATTGCAAATTTGGTTATATGTGTTCTTTGTTTCAATTTTTATTATCATGTTGCAATTAGTATAGATGTACACTTTTTAAGCCTTTTACAGTGGTGATCAAAGAGTTTCCTTAGAACCTCGATGTGCTCTTCATGCATCAGTGACTTGGCCAGTAAGTCATCGATATAATCTTCTAATATTTTATGCATGTAGTCATGAAAAATATATGTCATAGCATACTGATATGTGGCACCAATATTTTTAAGGCCAAATGACATAATTTTATAGTAAAATATTCCCCATGGAGTGGTAAAAGTGGTTTTGTGTTGATATTTGAATTTAATTTGAATCTGATTGTAACCAGAAAAACCATCCATGAGAGACAACATTTCATGACCTGGAGTTGCATCTAAAAGAGCATCGATATTAGGAAAAAAAGAAGGAATCCTTGGCTATTACCTTATTGAGATCTCTAAAATTCGTACAAATGTGTATTCTTCCATTAGGTTTTCCTGCGGGTACCATGTTTGATAACCATTATGAATAGTCAATGAGAATTATGAACTCTACATCCAACAATTATTGTAGTTCATATTTAACCATCAAGGTAATAGTTGGATGCATATTCTTGATTTTTTGCTTGATTGGATTCTTGGTGGGATCCAAAAAAAGGTTATGAGTAACCAGTTTCAGATCCATACCTAGCATGTCCTTATAGGTCCAAGCAAAGAGATCGAGTCTCTCTTTCAATAGAGGAATGAGGCTGGCATGTTCCTCAGGAGATAATATCTCTCCTAATTTAACCTTATTTGGATTAATGGGGTCATCACTGATATCCACTTCAAATATTTCCTCTATTGACATATGTGACCCCTTCTCAAGTTGGTGAGGCGTACGAATCAAATGGATGTCATTTGATGGGTTTAAAGGTTCCACCAAATCAGGATTATCCTTAGCATGATAAATATCATATGCACAGTATAACACAAAATAAAATGGTTGTAACATTTCTTTATTAGGGAATAAACCTTCAGCTCTAAGGGTGAATTGGTGTGATCAAAATCAATGACCTTAAGATTGAGGTACAAAGATCTAGAAGGGTCAAATGGATTGTAAAATGGAGTGGTCAAATATATGGAAACCATGTTGATGGAATGGAAGAAATCTCCAAGACCACGTGGATGCAACTCTCTATATCTGAATTTCTCCCCCTAATCTAGATGTGGCTCGGGTGGTATGGTGATTACCAGGTATGCTCTAGGAACATACATAACAATTGGATACTTGAGGGGAAGCAATTGCCTTAAGTTGGAAGGACCAGAAAATATCTAATATTATGGAGAATACCTATCTAATATTATAGAGAATATAGTTTGGAGAATATCCTATCTAATATTATAGAGAATACCTAGTCTAATAGTGTAGATAATATCTAGTCCAACAATATAGAGAATATACAACCTAACAATCAAAGCAATTAGTTGTAACTAATCCATTAGTGAAGTAGTCAGTTATTAGTAGTATACAAAAAAACAAATATAAAAAAAATCATTTGTTGAGATAGCCCATTATGATTTCCTCTTCAGGTTGATATTTTGAGACCTAACTCTAGTAACCCATTTTCAGAACCCTACCTTCTAAAAAAATATTATTTTGTTGCATAGTCCATCCAATCCTCTCTTCGAGCCAATAATTTTGAGATATAATTTTAATAAACCTTTTTACAAACCTTGAAGTGATTAAAATGGCTAGTGGTATTAGATATTCTCAAGAGCTGGAATGATTGGATAAATAGGTAAAATAAATTGAAGCTTCTTAGTCAACAATCCTTTAGGAATTATGCAAATTAGACAATGGATAAAATTAATGACCTTGAAAGTTGTTTAATAGGTATAAATACAAAATATGATGCTATCGCAAGGTAATCATCAAGGATTCAAGGTTCTAGGTCAAAGGGAGGAGCATGAAATACCCCACCTATAAATATAAATTTTAGAATGCACAAGCTAGATTTTCCAAAATTTGATTATGATGATCAAACTAGTTGGTTGTTTCAATATAAATAATACATTTCTCCTCATATCACTCCCTATAGTCAAAATATTAAAATTACATCCTTCAAACTAGAACAAGAAGTAGTATAGTGGTACCAATGGTTAGATAACATGAATCCAAGGCTCACATGGCATGAATTTGACCATAATTTACTCACCCATTTTAGACCCAGTGGATATTAATATTTTATACGAACCCTCACCAAGTTAAGATAGATGACATCTATCTATGATTACTAGATATAGTTTCAAAAGCTAGCGAATCACTCTAGGGGATTCAATTTCAAGCTTTTCCAATGTTTTTTTATTAGTGGATTAAAGGAAGATATATGTTCTAAGGTACAAAATTCTCAAGTTAGACAACATGATGGCAACCATAGGATTAACTAGGCTTACAAAGGATAAATTTTTATTTTATCATGACCCCACATTCACTAGTAATTTTTGGTAGGAACTATTGAAACTACATAGGACACATCTCAAGATAAGATCAACATACCATCCACACATTTATAGGTAATATAAAAAAATTAATAAGTGCTTAGACACTCATCAACATTGCTTTTATTTTGAGAAACCAGCTCATTAGTTCAAATGGATTCCTTTGGCTGAATATTTATATAATACTTTCAATCACTCCATTAAGATGATACTGCATGAATCAATTTATGGAAAATCATCACCGTCACTCATGTCATACATTTTGAGTAGTTCCAAGATTCAATTAGTGTATTTATTTCTCATTGATCATGAACAACTACATCAAAATCTCAAAAAATAATTTCGTCATGGTATAGAACTATATGTGACAACAAGAAAACCAACACCATTGTGTGCATAGTTTTAATATAAGGAACATGTTTTTCCTACACCTATATCTTTACAAGTAGTCATAACTAAAACTCCATAGTGGTCAAGAGAAAGAACCAAAATTCTATGGACAATATAAATTAATCCAATAGGTTGGCCTCATGGCTTATAAGTTAAAATTATTGTTTTATTCTACCATGCATCTAGTTTTCCATATCTTGTCTAAAAAAATGTCCTTAGCAACCATTTATAGGTCTAGTCCACACTAACCTATTTTAATGCGAAATACTTGATCATACTAGAACCTAAGAATATTCTAGACTAGCTTACACACACACTTTACAACTACACTCTGACAAATATCCTAGAATAGTGGCATGATCTACAATGATAAGATGCTACCTAGGAGCCACTCCATAAACTACAATAGTAGTTTCCTCACTTGAAGGTTTGATGATTGTACCTCTTAAATGGAAAGGGCACACTAAGACCCCATCCTAACATAATTATGTACTTGTCTAGTGTTTGATTTTGATGAGTATATGATATAGGAAATGTAACCACAAGATGCAAGATAAGCAAGCTATTATATCTATATGATAATTACACTATAGTATGTAGGAAAATAAAGAAATAAACTTCTACAATAACTCAAAAATATTCCATTAATGATAGTTCACAAAAATAGTACAATGCAGTATAATGGAGGACATGAACACTCCACAAACTATTCTAAAGGAACTAAATTGTACTCCTATACCAATCTATACTATCCACTCTCTACATTATCACCCATTATTTCACTCACTATAAGGTCTTTGAATAACACAAGCTTATACTGAGAGGGGAGGTGAATAGTATAAGATAAACTTTTCCTTTTCTTTCCCAAAAAATATTATCCAATGTTATCAATTGCAATATCTTTTTCATAGCAATATTAACCAAACTCATCAAAAGTAGTATAAAGGTAATGTACAAATCATCACACACATGAGAGATACAAATTTAATGTGATTCACCTAATGTGGGTTACATCCACGGAGAAAAAATTTCTTCTAAATTTTCTCAATGAATCTCTTGGGAACTAATTCCCTATTACAATGTTTATGGACCTCTATCCAAAGGAGATCTCAATCTCCTATGCTTAGGTTCATGGACCTCTATCCACAGGAGAACTCTATCCCCTTACTCTAGTTTATAGAACTCTATCCATGGGAGAACTCTATCCCCTTACTTATTCGGTTCATAGAACTCTATCCACAAGAGACACCTCTCCTTTGATCTATTTCATGGAACTCTATCCACAAGAGACACATATCCTCTTTGATATGGTTTGTGGAACTCTATCCATAGGAGAAATCTATCCCGTTACTAGCCTGGTTCATGGAAATCTATCCATAAGAGAATTCTATCCCCTTACTAGTCCGGTTTGTGGAACTCTATCCACAGGAGACACCTCTCATTTTATTTGGTTTGTGTACCTCTATCCACAAGAGACATCAATCCCCTATGCTCTAATATGCTCCAAGCTCTTACACAAGGCTTTCTCAAATCTTCTCCAAAACCTGCTCTCAACTTTACCCCCAAATCTGCACACACTACATGCACAAATCTGACTCAACTCTATCCTAAATATCCACACATTAAATGCAAAAATATATCTCAACTCTATCCCAAATATTTACACATTATATGCACAAATATTTCTCAACTCTATCCCAAATATTCACACATTACATGCACAAACATGCCTCAACTCTATCCCAAATCTACACACATTACATGCACAAATATGTTCTCAAATATGTTCCAAATTTGCACACATTACATGCACAAATTTATCTCAAATCTATCTCAAGTCTTCTCACAAGACTTGCTCAAATCTGTCTCAAAAATGTTTCAAGTCTTATCACAAAACTTCCTCAAATATTCTCACTTACCTCTACTCAACTCTACTCTAACACATACTCAAATGTTTGCTCATAACCCATGCTTTGATCAGAATACTTCAGACATATTCTACCCAAAATTCTTGTTCAAGAACACATAGAAAATGATATGCAATATAATTTCACAATATGTTCTTTCCAAATATTACTCAAGTCCAATGCACAAATTACTTCACAAAACTTCCCTATAACATTTGCAAAATTATCTCAATATCAATCAAATCTAGTGCATAATATTGCTTGACAAAATAGGTTTATGTTCCTTGCAAATTTGCTCTCAATGATCAACCACAATAATACACAAATTTGCTTCACTAAACTGGTCTCTAACACTTGCCAATTCACATTCAATGTCACACAAATCAATGCCCAAATGCTTCACAAATTCATTCAAAAATGTTGCACAATATTTTCTCAAACCCTAGAACATGCGTTTCTAATTCTACTAATAAATGATACACAATTTGTTCACAAACCCTAGCACTTCTACTTCCAACAATGCACATGAACCTAATCCTTATTTCTCCACATTATGATTCAGAAATATTTTCTCAACTAAACACCTTAAAGAAGGAATAATGTCACCATACCTCTTAACTTGTTTTGGTGAAAATGTGCCCTTAAAAACCTATCTCAAAAGAATTTCCTTTCAAATTGCCACTTCAAAATTGGTTAGTAGTTTTCTCTTTCAAACCATCCACATTAAATTTCTCCTCAAAAAATGTGCACAATAGGATCTAAAAATAATGCTCTATGACTCTCCTTTTTTTCTCAAAAATATAAAGCATTAAAACTTGACATAAACCCTTAAAATTTTCTTTTCCACCATGCAAAAATTACAATCAAAATCAAACCACTATAACACCTTATAAGTCTTACTTGAATATACAATAATTTTATTTCAAGCAAAACATTACAATATCAAGATCTTGTTACACATTATTACTCCTTCTAAATCAAATTATAAATTACAAAATTAAATGTCCTTTGCTACACCTTATAACTCCCTCCAACTTTGAATTTTAAAATTAAAACATTCTGCCCCCTTTTATTTATTCATGCATAACAAGATAAATCTTAGTCATTCAATTTTTAAATAAAAAGTTTGTACCTTTTTGAGCGCACGAATTTCCTCCTTTGTCGCCTTGCAAAAGTTCCCTCCATAGGAATCGAAGCAATGACCACCTCTATCCCAGCACCTTAGTGCTGCCCCTTTGACCAACAACATTAGTGTACAATATGTTACCAAAACCTACAGCAATCTGTCCTTGTACTTTCATAAAAAATGTGCTTCTTCCTAAAAAAAAACTCTGCATGATTTGAGCCTACGACCACCTCTAACACAACGCCTTAGCGCTACCCCTATGACCAACTGCACTAGCATGTCAGCTGAAACATCTATGTGCACATTTTTTTTTTATTATCATTGTGCCTTTCACCAAAAATATACCCCTTTTTCTTCTGCAATTTGCTATTCGAAAGCACGAGCGGATATCTAAAATTTCACACAACTCCCTACTTTGCAAAGTTTTAGACCTTAATATATATGAAAATTTTGACCTCCTCTTGTCATGACATCGGTGCTCATATTTTGAAATTGATTTTAATTATTTTCATATAGCTTCCACGATTTTGACACTCAAACCCTTTTTCTTTTGGAATATTTAAATCTAAAATATTAAATATTGTAAACCTTAAACCTTTGGCCCATGGTGGTGTTACAAATATTTTTCAAAAAAATATTTTAAGCCTTGTATTTTGTAATATTTAGTATTTAAATATTATTACTTCTATATCTTGCCTTACTATCCATAGAACATTTTTTCCACATCACTTTTCTTTGCCTCATTATCCTTGGATAATAATTTTGTCTTATTATGCACCTTTGACATCAATTTTTCTACCTCATGCATCCTTTGAAGATATTTGCCTTGCACTTTAATATTTCAAACTTGAAGGTAATTCTCAATCATTTTGCCTTTGACATAAATGAAAACAAATATACTTAATATTTCCAACAATCTCTCCCTTTGTCATTGATGGCAACCCTTCTAAAATATTTCCTTTTAGTACCACTAGATTCAAAATCTGCTTCCCCTGATAAACTACTCCCCTTTATTGATTTCTATCCCCCTTACTGAAACTCTCCCCCTTTGTCATCAATGGTAAAAGGCTCCTTTGGGGATAAAAATAAGACTCTTAGCTCAGCCCCCTCACAACCTCCTCTCTTGAGGTGATCAATTTTGGGGTGGGAGTAAATCTACTCCTACATTTCAATGCTCTTATTCCTTTTCAACCTTATTTTCAACACATTCATAGTCATACCCTTTTGATACTTTTGAGTGTCCCTATTCATGCTTGTCTTTGGAAGTTCTAGAAAATTTGTTCTACACCACTTGGCCTTATGCCCAAAATTACTATAATTGTAAAATCGGATGTTGTAATTCTTGAAAGGTGCAAATGACTTGAAGTTCCTCTTGGTGAAGTTGTAATCATTATTTCCACGAGTCCTGCAATGCACAACTTTATGACCAAACTTATTACATGAGTAATAATAACCCTGGAAGAGATATTCATCTTGCCTTGAAAAATATGGTCTCTTTGTCCTTTCTTTGCCTTCTCTGTGATGATCTATGTTTCTTGTTTGTGCATTATTTTATTTCTCAATGAATCTTCCACTCCTCAACTTATCAACATAGGTCTTAGGTTGTTCTTAAATATCTTCCTTCGAGACTTATTTTTATTTTGAGATCGACTTCTTTTTTTGTACCTCTTGACCTCCTTCATTGCCTAGTTCTATTTTGATAAACGGTGTTTTTTGATTTTTGATAATGCTATCCAAATATTTTGAACATTTCCCAAACCTGTGTAGCTTATCCTTAGAATTTTTCACTTCCATCCTTAGAGAACCCACTTCATGTTCTAATATTTCACATTCTAAATATTTTATATCTAACTTTTCAACCATAACTTCTTCAAATCTCCTTGCCTTAACTTTTAAGTTTTTGAGATCTTGTAGAAGCTTTTCCTTTATTTCCTCATCTTCTTGATCTTGATCCTGCAACTCTCTAAGAGAAAAAATAATTTCCTCTTCTAGGTCAACTGTAGCTTCTTCTTCTATTGTTGAACCTTCCTATAGGTCTTCAATTATAGGATCATCTTCTTTTTCTTCTACTTGGTCAGAAACACATTTTACTTAATATTTAATAGGAGTGTCCTCTTCCTCTTCTATTACCAAAAATATAATTTCTTCTTTTTCACTATTTGAGAAACTTTCATCATTGTCATCTGAAGCACTGCTTGC
This sequence comes from Wollemia nobilis, assembly GCA_028583015.1. Taxonomy (NCBI): domain Eukaryota; kingdom Viridiplantae; phylum Streptophyta; class Pinopsida; order Araucariales; family Araucariaceae; genus Wollemia; species Wollemia nobilis. The sequence goes on from JAQPPZ010008369.1 coordinate 89,354, forward strand.
TTCTTATGCACATAAACTCTTATACTTTTAAATTTTTTATTTTCATGCTTACTTTGACCATACCTGTTTTTCTTTTCATACCTAAATTTTCTTTCTTACTTTTTATTAGAATCTTATTTCTCTTCTCGACTAATCCTTCCAACTTGTGGATAATTATATGCATAGTGACCAAAGTTACCATAATTGAAAAATTTCATAGAATTTATATCTTTGTGTTTTCTTAAGCCCTTCTTATTTCTTCTTACATAGTTAGCTTCTTCATGACTGCTTGACTCATCACTTGATTCTAGTTTCTTATCTTTTGTCTTCTTTGAAACTTTGAATTTTGCCTCTTTCTTGGATTTTTGATCTTTTTCTATCTTTATCTCATAATCTGTGAGAATTCTATGTAACTCGTCCATTGTCAACTTATCGAGATTCTTCATTCTTCTATTGCTAAAATCTTTGCATCATACCTTGTAAGGAGTGATATTAACACTTTATGAGCAACATTGGAGTCCTCAATTTTGAATCCAAGTCCACACATGGTATTAACAACTTCATCAATATGCAATAAGTATTTAGCAATATCTTCCTCATATTTCATCTTCAACTCTTCAAACCTCCTCTTGTGAGTTTGAAGTTTTGCCAAACTAACCTTATTATCTCCTTTATATGTTTTCTTCAATTTATCCCATATTTATTTTGCTAATTTGCATTGCATAACTTTCACAAAATTTGATTCACGTAATCCACTTAAGATTCCATTCATAGACTTGGTATTATTTACATATAATTGCTTGTCATCCTTATCTATGGGAGGCATAGTTGTAGGTGTGAACCCATCCTCAAAATATTGCCATGTTTCATATCCTTGTGCCATAAAATAAGTCTTCATCCTATTAATCCAAAAAGCATAATTATTCTCATCAAATATTGGAGCCTTATTTGTTGAAGATCCATTATGATAAGTCATTTGTGTTCCTTTAAGATTTTCCTTCAAGCTGTTAGACTTTTTTCGAAGGAACCCACTTTGAAACCAATTGAAGAACACAAGCTTATATTGAAAGGTGGAAGTGAACAATATAAGATAAAATTTTCCTTTTCATTCCCAAAAAATATTATCCAATGTTATCAATTGCAATATATTTTCATAGCAGTATTAACCAAACTCATCAATAGCAGTAACAACGAAATACACAAATCATCACAAACATGAGAGACATAAATTTAATGTGGTTCACCCAATGTGTGTTATGTCCATGAAGAATATTTCTTCTAAATTTTCTCAACAAATATCTTGGGAACCAATTCCCTATTACAATTTTTATGGACCTTTGTCCAAATGAGATATCAATCCCGTATGCTCAAGTTCGTGGACCTCTATCCACAAGAGAAATCTATCCCCTTACTCTAGTTTGTGGAAATCTATCCATAGGAGAACTTTATCCCCTTACTGGTCTAGTTCATAGAACTATATCCATAGGAGACACCCCATATTTGCTCTAGTTTTTGGTACTCTATCCATAGGAGACACCTCTCCTCTCTACTCTAGTTCATGGAACTCTATCCACATGAGAACTCTATCCCTTTACTGGCTTGGTTCATCGTACTCTATCCATAGGAGAAACCTCTACTTTGATCTATTTTGTAGACCTATATCCATAGGATACCTTAATCCCCTCTGCTCTAATTTGCTCCAAGAATTTACACAAGGCTTGCTCAAAGCTACTCCAAAAATTTTTGTCAACTCTATCCCCAAATTTGCACACACTACATGCACAAATATGTCTCAAATCTATTCCAAATTTACACACATTATATGCACAAATATGTTTGAAATATATCCCAAATTTACACACATTACATACACAAATCTATCTCAACTCTATCCCAAATCTGCACACATTACATGCACAAATTTGTCTCAACTCTATCCCAAATCTGCACACATTACATGCAAAAATATTTTCTCAAATCTATCCCAAATTTGCACACATTACATGCACAAATCTGTCTCAACTATATCTCAATTCTTCACATAAGACTTGCTCAAATCTACCTCAAACCTATTTCAAGTATTCTCACAAGACTTTCTCAAATATGCTCACTTACCTATGCTCAAATATGCTCTAACACATACTCAAATGTTTGCTCATAACCCATGCTTTGATCAAAATACTTCAGACATATTCTACCCATAATTCTTGTTCAAGAACACATAGAAAATGATATGCAATACAATTTTACAATGTTCTTTCCAAATATTACTCAATACCAATGCACAAATTGCTTCACAAAACTGCCCTATAACCTTTGCAAATTTATCTCAATATCAATCAAAGCTAGTGCATAACCTTGCTTCACAAAATTGGTTTATGTTCCTTGTAAATTTGCTCTCAATGATCAACCACAATAATACATAAATTTGCTTCACTAAAATGGTCTCTAACACTTGCCAATTCACATTCAATGTCACACAAATCAACACCCAAATGCTTCACAAATTCATTCAACAATGCTGCATAATTTATTCTCAAACCCTAGCACATGTGGTTCCAATTTCACTAATCAATGATGCACACTTTGTTCACAAACCCTAGCACTTATATTTCCAACAATGCACATGAACCTAATCCTTATTTCTCCACATTAATATTCATAAATATTTGCTCAAAAAAACACCTTAAAGAATGAATAATATCACCATACCTCTTAAATTTATTTTATGAAAATGTGCCCTCAAAAACCTATCTCAAAATAATTTCCTTTTCAAAGTGCCACTTCAAAACTTGTTAGTAGACTTATCTTTCAAACCATCCACATTAAATTTCTCCTCAAAAAATGTGCACAATAAGATCTAAAAATAATGCTCTATGACTCTCCTTTTGTTCTAAAAAAGATAAAGCATTAACACTTAACAAAAACCCTTCAAATTTTCTTTTCCACCATGCAAAAATTACAATCAAAATCAAACCAGTATAACATCTTATAACTCCTACTTGAAAATACAATAATTTTATTTCAAGAAAAAAATTACAATATCAAGACCTTGTTACACCTTATTACTCTTTCTAAATCAAATTACAAATTACAAAATTTAATGTCCTTTGTTACACCTTATAACTCCCTCCAAATTTGAATTTCAAATTTAATGTGTTTTGTCACCTTTTATTTAATCATGCATAAAAAGCTAAACCTTAGTCATTCAATTTTTAAATAAAAAATTTGGTAACTTTTCGAACACACAAATTTTCTCCTCTACCACCTTGCAAAATTTCCCTCCATGGTAATCAAACTAGCTACCACCTCTATCCCAACACCTTAGCACTATTACTTCGACAAGTTGCACTAGTCTTCTAGTTGTGACCAAAGTGTGGAGTAATTCATCCTTGTCCTTTTGTAAAAACGTGCTTCTTCTTCAAATAAAAAACATTACATGATTTAAACCTATGACCACCTCTAACATAGTGCCTTAGCACTGCCTTTGCGACCAGTAGTGCTAGCCTATCAGTAGAAACCTCTACGTGCGCCTTTTATCCTTATTTTCCTTTTAATTTTCATTGAAAAATGCACCCCTTTCTCTTCTACAAATTTTCATTCGAAAGCACGAGCGGATATCTCAAATTTCACACAACTCCCTACTTTGCAAAGTTCTGAACCTTAATATATATAAAAATTTTAACCTCCTCTTGTCATGACATCAACACTCATCTTTTGAAATTGATTTTAATTATTTTCAAATAGCTTCCATAAATTTGGCGCTAAAACCCTTTTTTATTTTGGAATATTTAAATCTAAATAGATTAAATATTGTAAACCATAAACCTTTGGCCCATGGTAGTCTTACAAATCTTGGTGGTCTTACAAATATTTTTCAATAATATATTTTAAGCCTTATCTTTTATAATATTTAAATTTTGCATATAAATATTATTACCTCTATATTTTGCCTTGCTATCCATAGAATATTTTTGCCACATCAATGTTGCTTTGCCTCATTATCCTTGGATAATAATTTTGTCATATTATGCACCTTTGACATCAATATTTCTACCTCATGTATCCTTTGAAGATATTTGCCTTGCACTTTAATATTTCAACCTTGAAGGTAATTCTCAACCATTTTGTCTTTGACATCAATGACAACCAATATACTTAATATTTCCAACAAACTCCCCCTTTTTCATTGATGGCAACCCTTCTATAATATTTCCTTTTGTTACCACTGGATCCCAAATATGCTCCCCCTGAGAAGCTATGGTGTAAACTCAGCTACAAGAGACAAACAAAATGGACTTCAATCACATAACACAAATGCAATATAATGGAAGAAACCTACAAATCAATATTCTTCTCATTCCTAAATTCACACCTTCTCCAAGAGAATACAATCTGTCTTATAGCAATCGAAAACCAAAGAAACCCTAAAAAATATATTTTTTCTTAAAAAATGCTAAAAATAGAAATGATTTAGATTGCACCCAAATTTGGTGCACATATCCCTCTTATAATAAGGAACCTTACTTTAAAATATTTTGTCTCAACTTAAGGTATAACAAAAGATAATAAATTTCTAACATTAAAAAAAACTCAAAAAACCTAGGAACCTATTCTAAAAGCTAATTTTGGGATACTAGATGGAGGATTCAGGTCCTAAAAATATGATTTTTTGAGGTTGCGCCTGATGTAGAACATGCACGCAAAACGACCTATTAAATTTCAAGGCAAATAGGCATACGGTTCACAAGTTATGGCTCCAGCAAGGTGCATCATTCCCCTATGGTGAAAAAGAACTTAGCTCCTGCGAGTTCAGCTGAATTAAAATCCTGTAGCTTCTGGTTATCAAATTTATTTAGATATGACTATGAAACCCAAGTGTTATATGACTGTTCTAATCCTTCCCACTGAACCAGGTATCTAATGTAGCTCCCATGTCTAGTGGTGATCACCTTCTTATCGAGCACCTGTGCAACTCTATATTTTTTCTTCTTAGGCATCTGTCATGCCCAATTTACTGTATATTTTAATTCACCATCATCGATAGTACCAAGATACTTAAATAAATTAGAAACATTAAAAATGGATGAAATATCAAATTCATCGAGAAACTCCACTTTATAGGCATTATCATTGATATTATTCAAAATCCTACATGGCCCAATTTTCTTAAGTTTTAGTTTTTTATACGTTCCCTTAGGAAATATTTCTTTCCTAAGATGAACCATGACCATATCACCCTCTTTGAACACTTTCACCCTTCTGTGTACATCAGCAGACTCTTTGTAGTGAGCATTACTACTCTGCAAATTTTCCTTCACTGAATCTTGCACTTTCTAGATATGTTTAGCAAATGCTTCTGCATCATCACTAACTTGTTCCCCAATTGGTAACTCAACCAAATCTAATAAAACTCTAGGATTTTTACCATAAATAATTTGAAAAGGAGATTTACCTATCGACCTGTTCATTGAATTATTGTATGGAAATTCAGCTTGTGACATGGCTAAATCCCATTGTTTTGGTTGTTCTCTAACTATACACCGTAAGAGGTTTCCCAATATCCTATTCACTATCTTTGTTTGCCCATCGATCTGTGGGTGGTTAGCACTACTAAAATGCAACATGGTGTTTAAATTCTTCCATAATGTCCTCCAAAAGTGACTCAAAAACTTAGTATCCCGATTAGAAGTAATATTATTTGGAACACCATGCAACCACACAATCTCATCAAATAATAAGATTGCAATCCTAGTTGCATCATTAGTTTTCTAGAAAGCAATGAAATGCAATATTTTTGAAAATTTGTCTCCCACAACAAAAACTGAATCCTTACCCCTCTGTGTCTTGGGCAACCCCAACACAAAATCCATACTCAGATCAGTCCATGGTCCTATAAGAACTAGCAGTGGCATATACAACCCTGTATTTTGTTCATGGTCCTTAGCCATTTGACATACTCTACATCTAAAGACAAACCTGATTATGTCTCTCTTCATTTTTGGCCAATATTACTTCTCCTCTAAAATAGTGGTACTTTTGGCTACTCCAAAATGACCAGCCAAACCCCCGCTATTTAATTCCCTCAAGATGTTATCTCTCAGAGAGCCATTGGGAATGCATAATCTATTACTGTTAAACAAGTAACCATTCTATAAAAAATACTCTTTAAAAATAGTACGGGACTCACCCTCTACTGCACTTTTACACTGTTGCACAATATTCCCAAAATCTACATCAGATTCATACAAATATTTAATCCCCTCAAATCCTACCACTTCATTCTCCAAAGTGGTCAACAACAAGACTCTCCTACTCAATGCATCAGCAACCTTATTTTGTTTGCCCTACTTGTGCTTCAAGAAAAATATATAATATTGCAAAAATGAAACCCATTTGGCATGCCTGCTATTTAACTTTTTTTAAGAATTGACATACCTCAATGCTTCATGATCAATAAACAACACAAAATCCTTTGAGAGTAAATAGTGCCTCCAATGTTGCAATGCTTGCACAATTCTATAAAATTCCACATCATATGTAGAATAATTCTTCCTTGTTTCATTTAGCTTCTCACTGAAAAATGCTATAGGTCAACTCTGTTGACTTAAGACACCACTAATTCCAACAAATGAGGCATCACAATCAACCTCAAAAACCTTACTAAAATATGGTAACACTAGAATAGGGTCTTCCGACACTATTTTCTTCAAGAGTTCAAAACTCTCTATTGTTGTCGTAGTCCATACAAACTCTTTCCCCTTCGTGCACTCAGTTATAGGGGTAGCTATAATACTAAAGTTCCTAATGAATTTTTTGTAAAAGGTAGCTAGGACATGAAAGGTCCTAACTTTTGTTATAGTTCGTGGAAGAGGCCATTCCATAATCACCTTCAATTTCTCGTCATCCATCCTCATGCCATATATTGAGATTACAAATCCTAAAAACATGAAAATATCCTAAAGAAATCTATATTTCTTCAGGTTGACATACAATTTCTCCTTCCTGAGTACATCTAACATTAATTTCAAGTGTAACAAATGCTCTTCTTCATTTTTACTATAAATAAAAATATCATCAAAATACACAACCATAGACTTAACATTATATTATCGTAGTACTATGTTCATCAACCGCATAAATGTACTGGGTGTAGTAGACAACCCAAATGGTATCACCATCTACTCGTACAACCCATATTTTATCTTAAAATTTGTCTTCCATTCATCCTCTCTCGAATTCTAATCTAGTAGTAGCCACTCCGTAGATCAATTTTACTAAAGTATTTAGCTCTAGCTAATCCATCCATCATGTCATCCACTCTCAGCATAGGATAACAATACTTTATTATTATCTTGTTTATGGCTCTATTGTCCACACACATTCTCTAGTCACCATATTTATTTGTAATCAGCAATGCTGAGGTCACACATGGACTCATACTCTCCCTAACTAATCCCTTATTTATCACCTCTGTCACTTGCCTACTCAACTCTACATTCGGTGTCATGTTCAACCGATAAGCTGTCTGATTTAGAAGCGCTGATCCTCGAATAAAATCCATGTGATGTTGGATATCCCTCTTTGGAGGTAGCCCATCTGGTAACTCCTTTGGTGTGACATATTTATATTTACTTATAAACTTAGCTACTGTTGTAGGCATAACCACTTCCTCTATTTCTAGCTTTCTATCTATTAAGGAATAACATAAGCTAGCATCCTTGATATCTGCAAGAAACTCCATCATCAACAAGCTCTCACTTGGTCCATCCTCCTTTAGAGGTACAAGAACTACCTTTACACCATCATTCCAAAATATGTAAGTATTCTTTCTCCCATTATGGTTAGTATCCTTATCGTACTGCCAAGGTCTTCCCAATAAAATATGACATGCATCCACCAGGATCACATCACACCACACTTCATCCTTGTAAGTGCTCCCAATTAAAAATTTAATTAAACACCTCTGATCTACTATTACCTCATTCCCCTTATTAACCCATGAGATGTGATATGGATAAGGATGCTTTTCGCATTCTATGTTCATTTTATCAACCATGACATATGAAAACATTTTCTCATAGATACCACCATCAATGACAATGTTACATACCTTCCCTCCTAATGTACACCTTGTTCAAAATATGTTCATTCATAGACCATAATCATCACCATCTATGGTATACCCCTTTGCTTTGCTCTGCACCTTCTCTTTATTAGGAATAATCATCATCCTCATTATCATAAGTTCTTCCCCCATGTCAACAACAAATTCATCCTCATCCTCCTCTTCCATCTCAACCAGATTGACCCTTCCTTGTCCTCCTTGACCCCTTTCTTGGAAATCATGTTGGGAACACTCAAATTCTTTGTGCCCCTCCTCACCACATCCATAACATGTATACGACCTTCTTGGATCATTCCAATTTTGTCCACCACCATAGCCTCTACCTTGTTGGTATCCTCTTCCTCTCAGGTTCTGCCCATCTTCTTCTTGTTTAACAGGTATTGAGGATTCTCCCTTGAGAAAATTAGATCAACTTCGATCCCAACCTAAAGAGGGTGTGAATACCTTATTACCTCTTCTATTAATACTTTTTAATTTATCCTCTACCTTGAGGACCATTTGATATGCATCCTCCACTGTATGAGTGCGATGCATGCTCATCTCATCTTGGATAGAAAAAGTTAGGCCTTTTACATGCCTAGCAGCCTTTTGGTCCTTCATCTGATTGTGCTCCACTCAAATGAATGGCTTGTATAATTCATTAGTATAGTACTCAATGCTTTGATCCTTTTGTCGAATATTCTAAAATCTATGAAATAATATTTGGGAGTAGTCTACAGGTATAAATTTTTCCTGTAACTTATTCTTCATATTTTTCCAATCCCTAATATTTTCCTTTCCACTCCTCTGTCATGTAGTTTGTAAATTATCCCACCAAATCAATGCATCTCCCTTCAACCTTGTGCATGTGAGCTTAACCTTCTTCTCTTTAGCAAGGTTACTCCATTAAAAATATTTTCTAGGCTATTGATCCAATCGATCAACTCCTCTAGTTTAAACACACCAGCATACTCGAGAACATCTATCTTGATCCCATCTCAATTATCATTAATCCCATCTAGATATCGTATCATAAAATTTTCAAAACCATGCCCTTCTTCCTCTGGGTCCTCTGGTTTTGCTTCTACGTGGACCTTAGATCCACGTTCCTCAGGTACATTTTAATCATCTTATCCTTGATATGCACGTTTGCTAGGATGTCTCTTTCCCATGTGATCAATCACACCAGTCAGTCATGCTATTTATGAATTTAGATCCTTGATATGTCTATTCATATAGGCATATCTTCTAGGAAGTATCTTCCCTTCTCTAGCGAGATCACACCCTCTCTAATACCAAATGGTGTAAACTCAGCTACAAGAGACCAAAAAAATGGACTCCAATCACATAACACAAATGCAATATAATGGAAGAAACCTGCAAATCAATATTCTTATCATTCCTAAATTCACACCTTCTCCAAGAGAACACAATTTGTCTTATAGCAACCGAAAACCAAAGAAACCCTAAAAAACATTTCTTTTCTAAAAATAGGTAAAAATAGAAATGAGGTAGATTGCACTCAAATTTGGTGCACACATCCCTCTTACAATAAGTAACATTAATTTAAAATATTCGATCTCAAGTTAAGCTATAAAAAAAGATAATAAAGTTCTAACATTCAAAAAAACCTAAAAAACTCGAGAACCTATTCTAAAAGTTAATTTTGGGACACTACATGGAGGATTTAGGTCTCGAAAAATATGATTTTTGGAGGTTTACATGCATTAGTGATGCTATTGATGTAGAACATGTATGCGGAACCACCTATTAAATTTCAAGGCAAACATACATACAGTTTACAAGTTATGGCTCTGGCAAGGTGTATCAAGCTGCTCCCCCTCACTGATTTCTCTCCCCCTTACTAAAAATGTCCCCCTTTGACATCAATGGTAAAGGTCTCCTTTGGGGATAAAAATAAGATTCTTAGGTCAGCCCCCTCACCATATCCTCTCTTGAGGTGATCAATTTTGGGGTGGGAGTAAATCTACTCCCAAATTACAACGCTCTTCTTCCTTTTCAACCTTATTTTTCAACACCTTCGTAGTCATACCCTTTTTATCCTTTTCAGTGTCCCTATTCTTGCTTATCTTTGGAAGTTCTAAAAACTTTATTCTACACCACTTAGCATTTATACCCAACATTACTACAATTGTAACACCTGATGTTGTGATTCTTGAAAGGTGAAAATGACATGAATTTCCTCTTGGTGAAGCCGTAATCATTCTTTCCATGAGTCCTGTAATGCATAACTTTATGAAAAAACTGATTATATGAGTAACAATAACCTCGGAAGAGATATTCATCTTGCCTTGAAAAATATGGTCTCTTGGTCCTTTCTTTGCCTTCTTTGTGATGATCCATATTTCTTATTTGTGCATTGTTTTCTTTCTCAATGAAGCTTTAACTCCTCAAATTATCAACATAGGTGTTAAATTCTTATTCAATCTCTTCCTTTAATAATTATTTTTATTTTTAGCTTGATTCATATTTTTGTTCCTTTTGACCTCCTTCATAGCCTAGTACTATTTTGATAGATGAAGATTTTTGTGTGTTGATAATGCTATCCAAAGATTTTGAACTTTTCCCAAACATATGCAGCTTATCCTTAGAATATTTCACTTCCATACTTAGAGAAACCACTTCATATTCTAATATTTCACATTATAACTCTTTTGTCTCTAACTTTTCAACCATGACTTCTTCAAATCTCCCTGCCTTAACTTTTAAGTTTTTGATATCTTGTAGAAGATTTTACTTTAATTCCTCATCTTCTTTAACTTGAGCCATCAGTATTGAATTATTCTTTCTAATTCTTTTCAACTCTCTAAGAGCAACAATAAGTTCCTCTTCTAGGTTAATTGTGGCATATTATTCTATTTCTGAATCTTCCTCTTGGTCTTCAATTATAGGAGCATCTTATTTTTCTTCTACTTGGTCAGAAATATCTTTTACTTGATCTTTAATAGGAGTGTCCTCTTCCTCTTTTATTGCCAAAAATATAATTTCTTTTTTTCACTATTTGAGAAACTTTCATCACTGTCATCTGGAGCACTGCTTGCTTCTTTCACATAGAAACTCTTCTTGTGCTTTTGAAAATATTATTTTCATGATTTTTTTGACCATACCTATTTTTCTTTTCATACATAAATTTTATTTCTTCCTTTTTCTTATAATCCTATTTTCCTTCACTATTACTACTTCCAGACCTTGGACAATTAGATGTGTAGTGACCAAATTTATCATAATTGAAACCTTTCACAGTCTTCATATATTTGTGTTTTCTTAAGCCCTTCTCATTTCTTCTCACATAGTTAGCTTCTTCATCACTGCTTGAATCATCACTTGATTTTGGTTTCTTATATTTTGTCTTATTTGAAACTTTGAATGCTACCTATTTCTTGGAGTTTTAATATTTTTTAATTTGTCCCATATTTATTTTACTGATTTACATTGCATAACTTTGACAAACATTGATTTACGTAATCTACTTAATATTCCATTCACATCCTTGGCATTATTCACATATAATTACTTGCCATCCTTATCTGTTGGAGGAGAAGTTGTATGTGTGAACCCATCCTCAATAGGTTTCCATGTTTCATATCCTTGTTCCATAAAATAAGTACTCATCCTCATACTCTAGAAAGAATAATTATTCCCATCAAATATTGCATTCTTATTTGTTAAATATCCATTCTGAGGAGCCATTTGTGTTCCTGTAAGATCTTCCTTCAAGTTGTTAAACTTTTTTTGAAGGAACCTGATTTGATACCAATTTAATAACACAAGCTTATACTGAGAGGTGGGAGTGAACGGTATAAGATAAAAAAATTATTTTCTTTCCCAAAAAATATTATCTAATGTTATCAATTGCAATATATTTTCATAGCAATATTAACCAAACTCATCGGTGGCAGTAACAAGGCAATACACAAATCATCACACACATGAGAGACACAAATTTAATGTGGTTCACCCAATATGGGTTATGTCCATGGAGAAAATATTTCTTCTAAATTTTCTCAAAAAATATTTTGAGAACCAATTCCCTATTATAATGTTGATGGACCTTTGTCCAAAGGAGATATCAATTCCTTATGCTCAGGTTCATGGACCTCTATCCACAGGATAACTCTATTCCATTACTCTGGTTTATGGAACTCTATCCACAGGAGAACTCTATCCCCTTACTAGTTTGTTTCATGGAACTCTATCCATAAGAGACACCTCTCCATTGCTTTGATTCATGGAAATCTATCTACAAGAGACACCTCTCCTATCTTCTTTGGTTCATGGAACTCTATCCATAGGAGAAATCTATCTTCTTACTTGTTTGGTTCATGGGACTATATCCATAGGAGAACTCTATCCCCTTACTAGTCTAGTTCATGGAAATCTATCCATATAAGATACCTCTATTTTACTCTGGTTTGTGGATATTTATCTATAGGAGACCTCATTCCCTTCTACTCTAATATGCTCCAAGCCTTTACACAGGGCTTGCTCAAATATCCTCCAAAACCTACTCTCATATCTGCCCCTAAATTTGCACACACTACATGCACAAATCTATCTCAATTCTATCCCAAATATGCACACATTACATGCACAAATATGTCTCAAATTTGTCCCAAATATGCACATATTACATGCAAAAATCTATCTCAAATCTATCTCAAATCTATCCCAAATCTGCACACATTACATGCACAAATTTATCTCATCTCTATCCCAAATTTACATACATTACATGCATAACTCTGTTCTCAACTCTATCCTAAATATGCACACATTACATGCACAAATCTGTCTCAACTTTGTCTTCAGTCTTCTCTCAAGACTTGCTCAAATCTACCTCAAACCTATTTCAAGTCTTCTCACAAGACATACTCAAATCTACTCACTTACATCTCCTAAAATATACTCTAATACATACTCAAATGTTTTCTCATAAACCATTCTTTGATCAAAATACTTCATACATATTCTACCCAAAATTCTTGTTCAAGAATACATATAAAATTATATGCAATATAATTTCACAATATGTTATTTCCAAATTTTACTCAATCCCAATACATAAATTACTTCATAAAACTACCCTATAACCTTTACAAATTTATCTCAATATCAATCAAAGCTAGTGCATAACCTTTCTTCACAAAACTAGTTTATGTTCCTTGCAAATTTTCTCTCAATGATCAACCACAATAATACACAAATTTGCTTCACTAAACTGATCTCTAACACTTTCCAATTCACATTCAATGTCACACAAATCAATGCCCAAATGCTTCACAAATTCATTCAACAATGTTGCACAATTTGTTCTCAAACCCTAGCACATGTGGTTCCAATTTTACTAATCAATGATGCACACTTTGTTCACAAACCCTAGAACTTATATTTCCAACAATGCACATGAACCTAATCCTTACTTATCCACCTTATGATTAAGAAATATTTTCTCAACCAAACACCCTAAAGAAGGAATAATGTCCTCATACCTCTTAAATTGCTTTGATGAAAATGTGCCCTCAAAAACCTATCTCAAAAGAATTTTCTTTTTAAAGTGCCACTTCAAAACTGGTTAGTAGATTTATCTTTCAAACCATCCAAATTGAATTTCTCCTCAAAAAATGTGCACAATAGGATCTGAAAATTATACTCTATGACTCTCTTTTTTTCTCAAAAACATAAAGCATTAACACTTAACAAAAATACTTCACATTTTATTTTCCACCATGCAAAAATTATAATCAAAATCAAACCACTATAACACCTTATAACTCCTACTTGAAAATACAATAATTTTATTTCAAGCAAAACATTACAATATCAAGACCTTGTTACACCTTATTACTCCTTCTAAATTAAATTACAAATTAAAAAATTAAATGTCCTTTGTTACACCTTATAAATTCCGCCAGATTTAAAATTTAAAATTAAAACGTTTTGCCCCCTTTTAATTAATCATGCACAACAAGCTAAAGCTTAGTCATTCAATTTTTAAATAAAAAATTTTGTACCTTTTTCGAGCACACAAATTTCCTCCTTTGTCTCCTTACACAAGTTTCCTCTATGGGAATCAAACCAACAACTACATCTGTCCCAATGCCTTAGCACTACCCCTTTGACCAGCTTTGCTAGTCTACCAGTTGTGACAAAAGCATACAACAATTTGTCCTTGTCCTTTTGTCAAAAATGTGATTCTTCTTCAAACAAAAAAACTCTATGTGATTCGAACCTATGACCATCTCTAACACAGTGCCTTAGTGCTGCTCTTGCGACCAACTGTGCTAGCCTATCAATCAAAACCTCTACATAAATATTTTGTCCTTATTCTGCTTGTGCCTTTCATCAAAAAATGTACCCTTTCTCTTATGTGATTCGTCATTCGAAAGCACGAGGGAATATCTCAAATCTCACACAACTCGCTACTTTGCAAAGTTTTGAACCTTAATAGATATAAATTTTTTGACATCCTCTTGTCATGACATTGGTACCCATATTTTGAAATTGATTTTAATTATTTTCAAATATCTTCCACGATTTTGGTTCTCAAACCCTTTTTATTTTGGAATTTTTAAATCTAAAAAGATTAAATATTGTAAACCTTAAACCTTTGTCCCATGGTGGTCTTGTAAATATTTTTCAATAAAATATTTTAAGCCCTATATTTTATAATATTTAGATTTAGCATTTAAATATTATTACCTCTATATATTGTCTTGCTATCCATAGAATATTTTTTGCACGTCACCTTGCTTTGCCTCATTATCCTTGGATAATAATTTTATCTTATTATGCACCTTTGACATCAATTTTTCTGCCTCATGCATCCTTTGAAGATATTTGCCTTGCACTTTAATATTTCAACCTTGAAGGTAATTCTCAACCATTTTGCCTTTGACATCAATGAAAACCAATATACTTAATATTTCCAATAGTCTTGATATAGGAATATAAGTTCCTTGTCCCTCACTCTACCTTTGAATCTATCGTATGACTCATGTACATGTGGACTACATGCACAATTACATCATTGCACATTCTAACACTTGTGCATTTATTACATGTTGAAGTAACTACTTAACTTTACTCTAAAGTAAACTCCTACTCTAGTAATGTACCAAAGGTGGTACATTGATATGTACCCAATAATATAATATATTCTCTAACACACCCATGTATTACATTATTTGGGTATTGAAAACTTTAGTCTTCAATATGGATCTTCATCTTGGTTCTAGAATTTGAGCTCTTCTCTCTTGCTTCCTTCATTATCTTCTTTGTCTAAATCTAGATGAGTATCTTGTTCTAGTTCTTATTATTATTCTTTAGTTTGTATATGGCCAAGTAGTTCATATTTTTATTTTCCTCTTATTCTTTTAATTTGAACCTTCTATTTCTTCTTCTGATTTTATGATATATAGGTTCTTAATTATAACCAATCTATTCTTCAGGAAATGCATTAGTATTATTTTGAAATACAACAATCAATAGAATCTAGAGCATATATATTTCTATGGATTGATCCAATAGATTCAATCTCATTTTGATTTATAATGTAACACATATTAACATAATTTGTGTGTATAAAATCAATTATCCTTTTGTTGTGTACTATATTTGCTACTAAAATAAGATTAGATGATAATCCAGGGACACACATTACATCATGTAGTAGAAAAATTGTAAATGATTTACTAGATGTTACACACCCATATCCAAGTATGTGATAGAATTTTCCATTTACAATTTTTAACTTGTAATTATTAGTGGCTTCAAGATAATCAAACCATTGTAGATTTATTGTCATGTGATGACTTCCACAAAAATCAATGTACTAAATATCTTTTTCATTTTGACCTATGAATTTGTTTGAATTTGAAGTAATTTTGCATCTTTGATATGGTATATTGGACGGATTTTGATCTTGATTCCTCTTGTAGTGTGCATTATAATGAATGTCCCTCTTGTTATTTTTTCCATTGTAGTATTTTATAGGATTCCTTTAGATCTTTAATATTTTAAGAATACTTTGATATATCCTTTGTAGTAGACTACCTTATGACTCCCTAGTTTAGAGTATGTGAATTATTTTGATAAAACATTTCTAAGATTTAGGTTTTGTAGGATCCTTATGTCTCCCTAGTGATTAGAATATATTATAATCTTGGTAATAGTTCACCTTTTGATTTCGTTTGGTAATGTTTTGGGAATGATAATAATCAACTCCTATTTCACCTTATTTCTTCTATTTGAACTATGCACTTTTCAATTTGATGAAGTTATCTATGGTTGGATTTCTTTTGTCCCTTTAATGTGAGTATGAGACAAGTATAACCAATTAATTCCAACTCTTTTGAATATTTAATGAACTTCCTTCTTCAACCTTTAATAGTTCAATTTTCTAAATTCTAATAAACTAAGGTTTGATGTGGTATACCTTATAACTCCCTAATTTGGAATTTTAGAAAATAATAATATTTGTAAATTAATATTCCAATTTACCAAGGTTGAAAACCTTATGTCTCCTACTTAATTATTTGCAAATATCTCAATGTTTGAATATCAAGCAATTTATAATATCTTCAACCTTTGCTAAAATTGCTTTCTTAATTCTAAGGTTGATATTTCAATGCAATAATAATCAACTTTCAACCTTATACTAAACACCTTATAACTCCTAAATTAAAGGAAAGTAAGTATTAAATGATATATATCTTTTACCTCCCTTCAACATATAGTGAGCGAGTTTATTGTCCAACCATGACCCTTCTAAATCTAGGCATTGATATTTACTATGGGATATGAGCATTCAATGCTCTCTTTTAAATGATGTTGGTCTTCTCCTCACAACTCGAGCATTCAATGCTCTACTTCCTTTCAAACGGTGTTGGTCTTCACCTTACAACTCGAGCATTCAATGTTGTACTTTGAGTAGTGCTAGTATATAGCAGTCTCTTGCTATATTTTGACTTTGATAATGGTGTTTCACTATGTTCTTTCACTTTGTTGTGTTCTCCTACAAGTTTGGGTGCATAAATAGCTTTGATGCTCCTTGATATTATACCCACATGGAATTATGTTCTTGAATGGTGTTTGTTAAGATGCTTTCAACACTCCTTCCTTCCTTGAATGATGAGCTATGATGAATATGCTCTCTAACCTCCAAATGATGATTTTCCAATGCTCAAAGAATAGATGTTACTATTTCATGAATGCTTTCTTTCTACATAGATGTTATGGAATATATGGGTGCTTTATCTATTGTGCCAAGTGGTAACCCTTTATCTTACATGTAAGACTCTCCTCAATGTCTATTAAACCTTATATTCTTCTTGCCAATGGATGCACTATTGTATCTTGTCTTCAAAACTTCCTTTAGGCAATCAATTATGCTATTCTTTTAGTAGGAAGTTGGCTCTAGTTCAATGGTGATTCTAGATTGTTGTACTAGTGGTTCTATGGCACTTTGATGATGACTGTAGGTGCTAATCTTAGATAGGATTTTGTCTATGATATGGATTGGTAATGCACCTTTAATTTTCATGATAAATTTCTTCTTAATGAATTATCCTTTAGTGTTGTTCCTTCTACGTTGATATACAATAGATGATAGCCACTTTAAGTAGACCTTGTTATGTTATCCTTCTTATGTGGATATGCATTGGATAATGGGCTCCTTACATTGGCTTTGATGTTGTAGGTATATGCTACTATGGGTGGTCAATTTAGTGGTAGATGTGGTGTCTTTAGACACCTTGAGAGTTAAAAAATATTAGTCCTTCATTGGCTCTCTATGTTGCTTAAATTTTATTCTTTTACTGGCCACTTTGTAGACATGTCTTGCTAGGTATTGAAGTATCCTTGTGACACTCAAGCTTTGTCCTCTTTTGCTACATAGGACAAGAAGATTATGGTGCAAGAAACTAATGTAAATATTTTTACAATAGTTAAAATAGAATACCTTAAATTTGCATGTATTTGAGATCTTTAAATCTCCTTTTGCAAGCTTTATTTCTTCTTTTGATGAGGCAACTACTTTGTACTACTTCTTGGAGGTAAGGGATGATTTTACGTTTTATTAGTTTCTTATTGGTTAACTTAATAATCAATCCTTGCTCTTAGTCATGTAGCTAATATGCTATTTTAGAGGTTTAATCTTGCACTAATTTTCACCTTCACTAAAATACTTAGTGCACCTTTAATAATATTTAAGAGAAACTAATATAGTGCAATGGCAATCTCTCCTTATTACTCCTATAAATGAACTCTTAAAGTCACTTGAAATATGCACTATAATCTATGCAACCTTCACTTAAGGATAATGTCTTCTTTGCTATAACTAGATAATAGGAAGATGATATTTTTTTTTGTCAAAATATATCCAACTCCTATTAATGTGCAAGTATTAACTTTATAAGAAACTATCTTCTACACTCCCTTGAAGACTATAATAGTCAACCTTCTCTTTGCAAATTTTAACTCTAATATGGTGCTTAATGAATCTTAATAATGAATCAAAATCTAAAGTTAAACTAATGAAACTTTTGCACCAAATTTTATTACCTTAACAAACTATGTAGATGAAGGATTGCAAGGTGATTAGATTCACCTTATTGCTACTTTTTACTATATGAACTTGTAGCTCTTCTTTTGTTTTCCAAAATAGCTTCTCAACACACCAATTTGCAACTGTGTACCTCTTTATATCTTATTGTATGATACTATAGTTTTGTGGCTTCAACCTTTAGGATGTATCCTGGAAATCTGAAACTTAGTAGCTATTAATGTTTCCTAAGTATCTGCTTTCTTGCTATCCTCAAATATAAAATTTTATATTGCAAATCAATCAATATCTCCATTGAAATGTTATCCTTGAATCTCAAAAATTTGGTAGGGAACTCCTCCAAATCATAGCTAATATTTTCCTTCAAGAACCCTTTAATTTTCTATTGTAGAAACCAATTGATATTCTTTATTTGAATGAGCCTTCTAGCCTTCAAAGGTAATATTCAAACCTCTTTATAAAATTCTAACTTCAATCTAGGTCCTTCTTCTCAAGAATCTAAAAGTCTTGAGGTCTTCACCAATCTCCTCTAAAATTTGGCAAACTTCTTGCCAAATCCTTCTCCCTTGGGCTTGTTGTTAGATGGTGATAATTGTCCCAAGTTCTTCCTTTATCAGGAACTTCTCCTTGGTGGTAAATTTATCCAATGAGTTCTCCTAGTAACTCCTTAAATGGCCTTCTCTAAATATCCTTCAATGAGGATCTCCAAAACTTCTCCTTCTTTCTCCTTGAGACCTATTTTCTAGGGTCTTCTATCTTACAACTTCTTTGGTATTTTCAATGAGACATTTTCTTCAATATTCAAAGTGTGGAATTTTGGAAATGGGATCTCCCTCTTGGATCTTTAAAATCTATTACTTCAAAAATAGGACTTTTGCTAGTCCTTCTCTTTCTCTTCCAAAACTAGAAGTTCTTCAATAGGACCTCTTGTAGGTCTCTTCAACTTCTCAAGTTGATTTCTTCTACTCCTTCAAGGTGAAGTCTTCAATATTAAATGGATATCACCAATCTCCTATATTCACCAGGACTCTTATTTGGAGTCTCTTTATGCTATTTGCAGTCTTCAATGGAGATCACCAACCTCTAATATTCTCCTAGACTCTTATTTGGAGTCTCTTCAATCTGCTATTTGTAGTCTTCAATGGAGATCACCAACCTCCAATATTCTCCTAGACTCTTCTATGGAGTCTCTTCCTTGAATCTACAACAAGGCTCCTATGGTATTTTCTTCTTTTACACTCTACAGGTCTACAATATCTAGCAATGGGATCTTTTCTTTAGGCCTCCAAATATTTATTCTTCCATTTGTTGCTTTTGGTGCTGGATTGATTCTAAAGAAGATATTCTTCCTAGATATTTTGTAGGAAGCTTCCCAACTTTCTTTGAATCTCATTTTTCCTACAACAAAGTATTAGGATTGTAATGGAATAAATTCTAAATCTAGAGATAATCAATCTTCACTAGTTGATTTATCAATATAGTAGTATTAATATTGAGTCATATTCTTCATAAGTTTTTCTGCAACCTTGTGGAAAGACTCTAGCCAAATGCAATCTTAAAATTTCTAAAAATGAAATTTTTGGATTCCTCTCAATCTCACTTGTGGATCTCCCTATTTTCTATCAATCTACCATGTGCTTTGATACCACTATTAGCTTTTTATGAGTATATGATATAGGAAATACAACCACGAGATGCAAGATAAGCAAGTTTTGATATCTATATGATAATGACACTATAATATGTAAGAAAATAAAGAGATAAATTTCTACAATAACTCAAAATCTACCATTAATGAAAGCTTACAAAAATATAATAATGCAGTATAATGGAGGACATGAACACTCCATAAAATATTTTTAAAGGAACTATATTGTACTCCTCTACTAATCTATACTATGAAATCTCTATATTCTACTCCTCTTATTTTACTCACTATAAGGCCTTTATATAGGAATATAAGTTCCTTGGCCCTCACTCTACCTTTGAATCTATCCTATAACTCATGTACATGTGGAATACATGCACATTTACATCATTGCACATTCTAACACTTGTGAATTTATTACATGTTGAAGTAACTACTTAAATTTACTCTAAAGTAAACTCCTACTCTAGTAATGTACCAAATGTGGTACATTGATATATACCCAATAATGTAATATATTTTCTAACACCTAGTGTTGGTGTATGTATCCACCATGGTGCCTAGTGGCATGGGCTCATTATGATGTAACCTTTACTTTTCTTGAAATTAAGAGTTACTATCTTTGGTCCCCTCTTTCACATGGACCAACCCTTGAAAATTAGAATTAGGGTAGATAATAGTATACAAGGACATGGGTTTGGAATAGAAGACATTCAATTTTTTATCTCATTTGTTATAAAAGCTCTACTTCTAAGGATATTTTCCCTTTGAAAAGGCCATAATATCTATTCCACTTGATTAATATATTTTTTTATGGTTATTTAGTTTGTGAGCATTTCCATTAATTCTTGCATTGTTACTTGGATTATGTTTATTATTATATGAAGGTTACTAATACATAATAGGTATGTTGTGATAATAAAAATATATATTTAAGATCTAGATTTCGAATGTGACCTCAAAATTGGTATGGTTGTCTAATTATAAGCATAGATGGGTTAGGTAAGTAGACCTTAAGGTTATAAACCATTGAAAAAACATTAGGTATGTATCTATTAACAAATTTATTAGGGTTAGAATTGTTCACATCCCCTATAAGACTTGTAGCCTCACTATAGTGCTTATGGGATCTTCATTAATCTCCTAAACCTTTTCATTTGTCTTTGTTTCCGATCATAGATAAGGGTATCGATTTTGTCAAACTAGTGCACTATCAAAATCACTAGTGCAACACACCAAAGCACTAGATATCACAAGGTAATGTTCTCATAAAAATTATATTTTTTAAAATTGAAAGCATGTCAAGTATCCCTAGGAACAAAAAAAATAACTTTCTCCTTGGATCAATCAATTTTCTTTGATCATCGAGGGTGGATTCCATCAAAAATGCCCTAGTTCAATTAGATCTAAATAATAAAATAAATACTATAGAAAGTAAAATCCTCATTCCAAAATAGATTTGAACAAACATATCTCATGGACTTGATGAATTATTTAACAAAGGAGAAAAATTAACCTATTTCTTTTGAAACAAGGAGAAGATATATTTATAGGTAATTTTTTTCATTCTTCCTCCCAACACATGGTGTTAAAAAATTTCCAAGACTACACTCATCCCTTTAAGAAAACTCTACAATAACATCATACATCTCTTAGCTTATAAGAATAACCTTATTCTTCTTCTGCTCTATAGTAGTAATCTTCTCCTAACAAGGAGTCACTACCTTAAGGCCACCTTGGGCCTCTCCATAAACCAATTTATTGAACATCAAATATCTCATAGACTCCAAGGTTTTCTCAAGGTTTAATATTCTCCTTCATTGTATATCAATGTATGCTCATCTGAGATTAGTACTTTCTTCTCTCTTCTTGTTTTTGTCTCTTTATTTAACTATTATCATATTCTACTCATGTATTTGTCTATTTACTTCACTTTAATTGTGAACTTGGTCTATCCCTCATACTCTTTTTATTCTCTCTCTTCTTCTAGTTATTTTTTTTATCTTCTAACTCTACTTTAACTTCTTATTGATTATAATTATCCATATATTAGATCTAACCAAACCGTCCCCAATTATAACCATTTTATTATCCATTATCATTATATTTTTTCTTACGTTTGAATTAAACCACATGTTGCTTACAAGGTGATATGACCTTGTTGGATTATTCAAATATAGGTAAAACATTTACTCTTATAAAATATTATAATGACCTTGGTAAACAAAATGACATGAGTACTCACCCTTAATGTAAAATATATTTTTCACTATTACATGAGAGGTAAGTGACCAATCCTTGCTAATATTGAGAAGAACATATCCATAGGGTCTAGTGTAGCACATCCTTTTGAAATTGAATTCCAAATAATCCATTCAATAACCCTATCATAAAGTAATCATGTGAAGGCTCTTCTTTTCTTATTTATATTTCTTTACATATATATTCTTGGTGTTTTAGTCTTTTAATGAATTTGTAATGGATGAAGAAAAGTATATAGACTTCCATATAACTAGAAATTGTTTCTATTTGAACATATGGTTCACTACATTACCCAAATATTATTTTGGGTGATGATTTTTCCTATTATATAGATAAAAATGTTAAAAGGTAAAGTTGTTTTTAACATCCATAAACCATAGACCATATGATTGATGTGATTTACACAATAAATATTTATCAAACCAAAATTTGATTACCAAATAATTATGTACAACTCCACCCCATTGGATTCAAACCTTGAACCTCCTATTCAAAGTTCTAAATTCTTAGCACTAGACCCACTCAATTTGAGTGATATAATTAAAAATCAAATCAAAACAAGTAAAAGATTCATGTTCATGAAACTGTATAACTACTCAAATACCTCTTAAAATTCTAATTTCATTATAAAAATAGATGTTAGTTATAATAATAATAATTTATGTACTTTGTTGCCCTATAAAAAAAATTGAAAGCATAATATCTAATGAAATTGTTGCATGTGTGAATTCTATGACCAATTAAAGTATTCAATCATAGGACACATACAATGAAATTTTAAGCTTTCCAAAAATATGAGATATAATTTTTTGAATTCAAGACACTTATTTTTTTTAGTTAAAACATTCAAAAACTTTTTTACCATATTAATATAGTTCTTTAAGTTTTAATATCTCCACTTTTATAAAATCGTAAACACTAAAAAATAAATAAAAATAACAATAAAAAATATATAAATTTAATACAATGTTAAATAGCATAACCTTAAATAATTTAAATTTTTTGCACTCTTATTAAATGTATGATTGATTTTATATTAAATTATTTTACCTATCAACAAAACTAAGATCATCCTATAATATTCTTACATACTTAAATGCAATAATAAAAACTTACATTTTAAATTAAAAATAAAAAATAAAAATATAAAATATAAAATATATAGAAGAGGTATTAAAGTGGAACGAAATTCCAACATAAAAATATGCCACTGGAAATAAACAACTTGTATAGGAACACAACATCACATTAATAGTATAACACTAAACTTTAATTAAGAAAAAAACATCCCTTATCCTCTGGGATGGGGACTTTTCGTTCCACACTAACTTATAGTGTAAAAAAATAGTATTACACTAAACTTTAATTAAGAAAATTGTCCTCATATCACTAACATGTAACACTAAGATAATAATAATATTTTCTCATGTGCTAGTGTTCTCAACCAAACTATTTATTTGCTACTAACCAAATAAAAATGTAACACTAATATAATAATAATATTTTCTCATGTGCTACTGTTCTCAACCAAACTACTTATTTGCTACTAAGCAAATAAAAAAAATTAACACTAATATAATAATAATATTTTCTCATGTGCTACTATTCTCAACCAAACTACTTATTTGCTACTAACCAAATAAAAAATTGTAACACTAATATAATAATAATATCTCCTGTACTACTATTTTCAACCAAACTATTTATTTTCAATAACATATTTTTATGTTAAAATTTCTTCCCATTTGTGCTCGTGCAAATGGCATTAAACTTATTTAAAGTTTAGCACGACAGTTTTCACATTTGAGAAATATAAGCGTTTAGCAAAAGGCCTAAACGAGTAGACATTTATAGTCTTTTAGAACGTCGTACGTTAATTGGAAAAGATGTCTTCAACCAATTAAGACGGACTAAGAAAACACTACATAGGTAAAACATTGAAAGAAGCGTAGGAAAATAAAGCATACGATTATACACACGTAAATTTATGCCAAACCACTCCTAAAATATATATCTTTACACAGTTTTTGTTTTGAATTCTTTTTCTTTCTCTTTCCACTCTTTTGTACCTACCTGATACATCTCAAAAGCAATTCAAGCAATCTATGTTAATGCTTCTCCCTGGCCTCACTGTAAACCGGTAAAGTCGTGCTAATAATGTTCTGCCATATTGAATCACGCTAATGATCTCAATCTTACATATGGTACGATGCCTTGTAAACGATGGATCATAGTTGCGCACAGGAACATTCAAAGACTACTGCAACTAGGTAAGACTGTTGTTTCGCATATATGAAGATGCCGGAGGGGGTACTGTAATCTGCATGGTTCCTTCTAACATCTGAACAACTTTCTTCATGGATGGCCTTTCACCTGAATCTTCTTGAATGCACCACAGCCCAACCAACACCATTCTTTCCAACTGTTTCGAGTCAATTTCGCTGTCACATTCTGCCTGCTGCCGCTGCTCCACTAGTTTTACCAGTGTCCCGGTAATTAGACAATCATAAATCCAGTGAGCCAAAAGGATTTCATTTCTTGGTGCATCTAACAAAAACATTCGCCTGCAGCAAATGATTTCCAGTAACATCACTCCAAAGCTATAAACATCCACTTTGGGCGTAATTGCAGCATTCCTCTGCCACTCGGGTGCTATATAACCGATGGTGCCGCGAGCTGCAGTAAACGTTCTCGTCTGTTCACCCCTGATCAATTTCGCCATGCCAAAGTCAGATATCTTAGCAGCGTAATTCTCATCCAGCAGGATGTTCTGAGGCTTGATGTCGCAATGGAGTACCTGACTCCTACACTCTTCGTGTAGATAGAAGAGGCCTCTTGCGATGCCTAGAGCAATCTGAACGCGCAACTTCCAATCGAGAGAGCCTTCACAGTCAAACAAAGCGTGATCCAGAGATCCATTGCTCACGAACTCGTAGACGAGAAGCCTGTGGCAACCCTCGTCGCAGAAACCATAAAGCTGAACAAGATTTTTATGGTGACTTGCGCCGATTACACTTATCTCCGTTCTGAACTCCTTTTCGCCTTCTTGTTGGGCTTTCCTCAGTTTCTTCACGGCGACTGCTCTTCCGTCAGATAATGTGCCTTTGTATACCTCTCCGAAGGCACCTCTTCCCAATTCCTGATTGAAAGCTCCCGTTGCAGCGCTTAACTCTTCATAGCTAAAACCGTGTAACCCCTCAGCCAACTTATGTGGGGAACGCTGCCTACAGAGCCTAATTATTAGAGATACTGATGTAAGGATTGTGGAGCAAACCAGAAGGCCTATTCCGAAACCCACAATCATCATACACTTCCCCTTCCCCTTCCCTTTCCCCTTCTCCTCCCCCAGTCTTCTTTGCTTTGGTGGCCGCCGGTGGGACTGGGAGGGCTCAGATTAAATTTTGACAAAAGTCGCTGTGTCAGCGCCAGTTCTGCCGTTCCTGAGAGGCATGGCCTTCTTCCAGCAAAACTTGCTATCAGCCAGGTAGACGGCTACCACACACATGCAATCCTCGATGCAGGCCTGCTGGCACTCGGTTTCATTAAGAGACATCTCCTCGTAATCGTTTCCCGGCCAATCAGTGTTGCCAATGGGCTTCATGACGCTTTTGGCACTACAGCTCTGTTGCGATGGGTCTCGTCTGCAACCTTTCAAATGATCGTCACTGTCTACAAAGTCGAATCCCGGAGGACAAGTGCAAACAGGCGAATTCTGGTTCATTTGACAAATGCTATTGAAACCACACTGGCCATATGCTTGACAAGGGTCGTCCAAAACTCGCCATTGAGGTATCCACGAAGTATCTCCATCTCCCTTCCAAACATACCCTCGCAGAATTCCGTCGGCATCCAGCGTCACTCTGCTAGGAAACTGCTCCTCTCTCCCAGTATTATTCCATATACTCGCGCTCCATAGAGTTGTATTGCTGGAAGTATCAACCAAAGACAAAAATCCATTCGTATCAAAGCTCAAGGAAGAGGGATACGAACCATCTTGGCCTGTCAGATTAAACCAATAACTCTCTCTTACCCTCCCTACTGGAAAAGGCTTCAGATCCCCGCCCTCCTGTAAGGACAGCACGAACCGGCCGCTTGAATAGTTGGTATTTGTGGCTCTAGAATACAGAGTATACGGCGACTTGATCGTTTGACCCGGCAACAACGTGTCAGTAGGACTCTGGAAGCTTTTCCATACGGGTTGTTTCGAGGCATCCAACAACACAAAGTTGCCATCATCTCTCATTTCAGCCGCAGATACACTTTGGCCTGGGAACTCAATTATTCGCCTTAGCGTTGATTGGGAATTAGAAAGCTGGAGCCCCATGGAAGAGAGCTCAAGAGTGGAGTCCTCTCCGACAGGATCGTCGTCTCTGTTAGCCGTCCAAACTAGCGTTTTGTTAGATATGTTGTCAAACCATACGCCTACCAAATACAGCCTTGGCAATACTTTATAGAAACCAAAGGCAAATTCCCCACTGGGTGAAATCCACTTGGAGCTTGTGGAAGTATTAAGAGCTGAGCCAACAATGAAACTGTGTTTCTGAGGCTGCTGCTGTGCCCCCGCACTCGTCATTAGCAGAAAAAATAGACATATCGTCGAAAACTGAGGGAAAAGAGGAGAAGCAGCCAAAGCGATAGCCACAGCCATAACAATGCTCTCAATAAAAATAAACCAAAAGAACTTTATGGAATACATGTAAGCTGCATGGTGCATAATATATTGACACGACTATGCTTAAGCATTTCGTTCCACGTTCTTACGTAGTAATAAGGAAAGTTCAGCGTGTGGTGGACGATGGTGGTAACACAATTTCGTTCAACATGTGGTGGACGGGGTAGGGAAAGTTCAACGTGTGGTGGAAAAAATAGACGTGAATGAAGGGGTTCTTGGTATGGAAAGAGACCTGAATTATGGGTTTTCTGGTGGCAGAAAGAGATACGTAACGCAAATTTTACGTTTATTCAGACGTTTATCCCACACTTCACCAGTATTTTACCCATATTTTACGGTTTAATTTGTGAGTTAAATTCTGACATCTCTTGATGTTGCATACCCAACGTATCCAATATCCGTTGTTTTCGTGTGACGGGTGGGGGTCACGGTAAATCTATGTCTCGTAGCCAACGCTTTCGACGAACCTTATCTCTAACCCGATCTGGTACGGTCCGTGAACGATTACCAACCTTATCTCTAACCCGATCACGTACGGTCCGTGAAAGTGTATCAACCTTATCTCTAACACGATCTGGTACGGTCCGTGAAAGTGTACCGCCTTTGATTGTCAAAGATAAAAAAGACACAATGATATGCAATTCTAGCTAATTGACCCCTACAACTTCCAGAGTTGCGGCACAGTCCATGAAGGCGTTTCGCTCTTTACATTGGCTCCGTAAGCGTAAAATATTATAAATGCCATGGAGAGGCTCGCCTCCTATCCTCAAACAATAGAATACGTTGTATTTTAGCTCCTTAATAACTTATGAATCTCATATGGAATTCCAAAATATGTAAGAATTTTTATTAATGTTATGATTTTAAATGAAAATAAATTTTTAACAATTTTAAATAAAAAAAAATTAATTTAAATTTAAAAATAAATAAATTATATACTATATTTTTTAATTCTATAAATTATTCTAATCTCATAAATATTATTAAACCCAATCCAAGTGTTGTAGGTGAGTTGGAGAGGAGAGGGCAATCCTCCAAAGGAGGTCCTAGGTTTGAATCTCCACGCTATCAAAAAGCTGAATTGGGTACCTAAAATCCAATTGATAATGTTGATGTGGGCAGAGCTGGTTGCGACCCTCGAATGACTTTGACAGTGTAGAACTCCCTGTTCGTGACCTCTTAGACCAAGGCGATCCCCCAAAAGATTTTTCGCTGGAAAAAAATAAAAATAAATACTATTAAAATAATTTCGTTCACTAAAAATTAACGTTGAATATAAAGATGGATTAAACTAGCGCTCGCTCAAACAAGAAAATGGTGGCAGAGATATACACTCTTGGCTTATAAAACGTGTATAATGTTATATACTTAATGATACATGTGCATCCAAATATAAGGTTAAACAAAATGCATATTGTATTGAGGTAAAAATATTTTGTTTTTGAGACATCCCAAAAATAATATGTTGTTGGTGTTTAATGACTTAAGTTTAAATTATGGAGAGCTAGGCTTTCAATTGTTATGTTTATGAGGAGTGTTATCTTATGTTTAAGAGACATCCCAACAAAATTAAATAAATAAAATAAAATATTTTTCTTTTGTTAAAAGATTTTATTTTATTTTTTTTATTTTGTTACCAAGAAAAAATATTAATTGGATTAAAATTTCATTATACGAATATGTTATTAGAAAATAAATTTGTTTAAGAAGGATATTATAATAAAACTTTTTTTATACTCTCATTTTTGTTGTAGTATTAATAATTGGTCATTAATATATAAAGTGGTCTGAATGACGATAGTTATTGTAGACACCAAAATCAAGCATAATAAATATTAATTAATTAATCATAATTAATTAGTACATTTAATATTAATTAATATTAAATGAATATCTATTTCTCTAAGTATTAATTAATTTATTTATTTATTTATTAAATAATTGATTAATTATTACCAAAGCTACAAAACCACTCATCCCTTTTCACGAGAGCATTCACCCCTTCATCTCCATGGTCACATTATCCATAGTTCACTTCAATTCCACCTCTCATTCCCTATTTTGGTCATGTACGATAAAATGATCACCCTTTACCACAAATGAAATTCAGTTTACTGTACATGATATAACTTGTAGTTGCATCTTCATTTGCACATTGGATATTTTTAATACATACGCAATCACAACATGCACTCATAGTTCAACATGCATATTTAAAATAAATAAACATATTTAATTTAATGCATAAACAAATCAAACAGGCATACGGATAAACATGCATATTTAAATCCACATACACACAAAGTTAACATTCATATCCAATATGTTCATATTTCAAAATTGCATGCACATCCAACAATATTTGCAAGGTAAAATTATCCTCATCTACGAGCATGCATCCTTTGGGATAATCTCAATGTAAAAGAGAAGCACCAATTAACACCACTTAACTGGTTGAGCCACCACCTCATCCATTCCCTTCAAGAATTCTATAAATGCACTCTCTCCTCCTCCTTAATGGAGTAGGAGGATGGAACACGTAAACACACATTGATAAAAATATGAGTTGACTTTGCATCAACTGCTCGAGATCACACGCCGCAATTTTCATCTCGTGCTAGATATCGAATGTGATATTCTACAAGTCTAGATCTAACTTTCGATAGCAACAAGACTTCACAACTCATGACCATTTGATCCTATACATTATCTGTTCTCATTCATCCAGATATAAAAAGTTAAAATCTAACCTACACATAGAATTCCAGAGGTAGCATAGTGTGTAACCAAAGCAAAAACAATATAGAAAGGTAAGGTCAAGTTATTTTTATTTCCTTGTGCATCTCAACATTCGTTACTACTTTCAATTTATTTGTTTGAATATGGGTCTCACTTTTGGGGGCTCGACATATATTAACTCCTTGTAGTTTTTATTTATACGTAGGTATACAGATCTAGAGCACGTAAATTAATATACCAATCTTGAGCATGTAGAGAAACCACAGATCCAAACGTAGATCCTACATAATGAGATCCACTATGCCTGACCTACAATAGCAACAAAAAACTCTACCTCTCAATATTCAACCTTAGATGGTTGTAGGTCATAATCATCCTACCCTTTGATGATCAACATACAAAGTCAACAACCACCTTGATGGCCTGCATTTAGGTACCATTCGATAGTAGATCTAGTGGATCTAATGTATATCTAGATCCAACAAACATAACATACCCAAATTCAATAAAGTGGTTATCATGATAAACTTACCCCCAATTTGTTGTAGCGATAAAAGTACATAGGCACTATTGTTATTTGTAAAATGGAATAAATCCCTTAACACTTGTACAACCCCTACAAGGGTCAAATTGTAATCAGACAAGACAAAGGCATAATACATACATATTTCTTTTTTATTCATTTGCTTCTATGGTGTATATTTTTATCATCTACAAGATTACGATCATGGTGGGACTGTCCCTTTGACTTTTTTTGTGCAATAGTTAATGATTTTTGTTGTCCTTATGCTTAATACAAATTTTATGACTAGGTGATATTTCTAGTTTTAAAAAAGTTGCAGTCAATGTACATAGGTGAAACCGTCTAACCAAGGATATCCACAAAACATAACCATCAAAACCTAGATGACCTTAGATAGAAACTGATTGACCCCAGATATTTGTAGAGCACAAACGTCTCCAGTTATCAATATTTGATACAACACAAGACCACAGGTAGGGGGTTTAGTTTTTTATTTATAGCTTTCACCATTTGTTTTTTTATTTTTTATTTTTTATTTAAAAAAAAAGGGTTTCATTTTTTTTTTAATTTATAGCTTATATAGTTTTATTTTATTTTATTACATTTTAAGTTTTTTTAATTTATAGTTTATATAGTTTTATTTATTTATCATTATTATTTGAGTTCACATGGTGGAATCGGTAGCCACCATGATGATCTAGACACATTGTCCATTTTTCTATGGTTGCCACAATATTCTACATTCTCTACCTCGAAATCCACCACACAGTACTCGTATAGTCTGCCCCTATAACCACCATGTTGCAATAATTTTAAAACTTGTATGCCACTGAAAGCACCAAGAAATTTACAAGCGTTCAGTTTGACAAGGCATAAACACACCCTTTAGATTGCATTCCACCACCACATTCATAGTTTTAGGTTTAGGTTCATCAAAAACAAAATAAAATATACAAAAAAATAAAAAAAAATAAAAAATTCTAAAAAAATTCTAAAATATTCAAAAAAGAAGCCAAAAACAGTTCAAAAAAATCTCACAAAAATATCAACTAAACACTAATTCACAAAAACAAATAATATTAAAACTATTGTTTGTTTGATTGTTTTTGTGTAGATAGAGAAATCCACCCTCACAAACACCATCACCATCACACCTCAAAATCCACATTCCATCCATTTTTTACTTAGCTTATGGTCTTGAATCGAAGTCAAGTCCAAGCCCTGACTCAAGATGAGGTCATAGCCCAAGCCACAATGGATGAATCTGGTCAAGCCCCCCATCCATCCATAGCCCCTCTAACCTAGTAGGATCTAGCCTCCCAAGCACCCCAAATCAGCTTATCCAACTACACCCATCAACCCACTCCCAACCCACCTGAGTTACATAACTTGGATACCACATATCATCACATCCTTACCAACATTAATGCATCTACTAGACCAAGGAATCATGTGTCCTCGGTTAACTCTACCATAACCCTCATTGATATTGATGTTGCACGAGCCCTTGATGGTCTGTTTCACCAACCATATTCACAATGACCATCCTTATCACCATTGACCAATCCACCCCACTCATTCTCCCCCATACCATAAGAGCAAGTGTATACTCATACAACCCATCCTACCAATTCACATCTTGACTATGGTATGCCTAATAAATTATTTCCACTTGAGATATCTAATCCCCAACCCAATACATGCCATATTTTTGCATCTGTGAACCGAAACCAATATCCCTAGGCTTATGTTAATGGGGCATATCATTTGCCTACATCTACTCTACCAACTTCATCCCCTCCACTCCAACTACCACCACAAGGGTCAAACCCCCCATCTTCCACATTTACAAAGGAGACCTTCCTCACACTGTCCTCATCATGGGCCACACCACCACCTATGATTGATGAATTAATGCCTATTCAAATGCAAGATCCTCCGCTAGCCACCACCAACCATCACCAAATCCACCTTAGCCATATACTAGTTACCACCAAACTTCTATAGCCTACATCCAATAGTTCACTCCATAATACCGGTAGCTAGCCCAATAATACCAGTAGCCACCCCCATTGGGCTTTTCGATCAACTAGCCAACATTGAGTTATGATTGATTCAACACACTCCAATTATACAACTAATTTTAAATCAACTCATGAACATTGAGCTATAGTTGAATCATCAACAACCTCATCAACCTCCACCTCAACAACCTCAGCAATTTCAACATTCACCTCAACAACCCATAAACCACGTCACTCCACCTTTATTATGACTTCAAAATCATCCACAACAAAATAGTTGCACCAAGCATCCTACTAGGCCCCCTTGCAATTACACCCCATATTTTGAGCCTTATTCAGTCATTAATTGTAAATAATTTCACATCATAAACTAAGATTTAACATGTGAACCTTAATATTAATCAAATGTTATAACCACAATCAATTAATACCTAAAACTTTTAAAAAATAAATTTAAATATTATTAAATAATATAATAAATAAATATCATTTATATATTTATAGGTAATTTTTTTCATTCTTCCTCCCAACACATGGTGTTAAAAAATTTCCAAGACTACACTCATTCCTTTAAGAAAACTCTACAATAACATCATACATCTCTTAGCTTATAAGAATAATCTTATTCTTCTTTTGCTCTATAGTAGTAATCTTCTCCTAACAAGGAGTCACTACCTTAAGGCCACCTTGGGCCTCTCCATAAACCAATTTATTGAACATCAAATATCTCATAGACTCCAAGGTTTTCTCAAGGTTTAATATTCTCCTTCATTGTATATCAATGTATGCTCATCTGAGATTAGTACTTTCTTCTCTCTTCTTGTTTTTGTCTCTTTATTTAACTATTATCATATTCTACTCATGTATTTGTCTATTTACTTCACTTTAATTGTGAACTTGGTCTATCCCTCATACTCTTTTTATCCTCTCTCTTCTTCTAGTTATTTTTTTTATCTTCTAACTCTACTTTAACTTCTTATTGATTATAATTATCCATATATTAGATCTAACCAAACCGTCCCCAATTATAACCATTTTATTATCCATTATCATTATATTTTTTCTTACGTTTGAATTAAACCACATGTTGCTTACAAGGTGATATGACCTTGTTGGATTATTCAAATATAGGTAAAACATTTACTCTTATAAAATATTATAATGACCTTGGTAAACAAAATGACATGAGTACTCACCCTTAATGTAAAATATATTTTTCACTATTACATGAGAGGTAAGTGACCAATCCTTGCTAATATTGAGAAGAACATATCCATAGGGTCTAGTGTAGCACATCCTTTTGAAATTGAATTCCAAATAATCCATTCAATAACCCTATCATAAAGCAATCATGTGAAGACTCTTCTTTTCTTATTTATATTTCTTTACATATATATTCTTGGTGTTTTAGTCTTTTAATGAATTTGTAATGGATGAAGAAAAGTATATAGACTTCCATATAACTAGAAATTGTTTCTATTTGAACATATGGTTCACTACATTACCCAAATATTATTTTGGGTGATGATTTTTCCTATTATATAGATAAAAATGTTAAAAGGTAAAGTTGTTTTTAACATCCATAAACCATAGACCATATGATTTGACTATCATAGAGGATGTGATTTACACAATAAATATTTATCAAACCAAAATTTGATTACCAAATAATTATGTACAACTCCACCCCATTGGATTCAAACCTTGAACCTCCTATTCAAAGTTCTAAATTCTTAGCACTAGACCCACTCAATTTGAGTGATATAATTAAAAATCAAATCAAAACAAGTAAAAGATTCATGTTCATGAAACTGTATAACTACTCAAATACCTCTTAAAATTCTAATTTCATTATAAAAATAGATGTTAGTTATAATAATAATAATTTATGTACTTTGTTGCCCTATAAAAAAAATTGAAAGCATAATATCTAATGAAATTGTTGCATGTGTGAATTCTATGACCAATTAAAGTATTCAATCATAGGACACATACAATGAAATTTTAAGCTTTCCAAAAATATGAGATATAATTTTTTGAATTCAAGACACTTATTTTTTTTAGTTAAAACATTCAAAAACCTTTTTACCATATTAATATAGTTCTTTAAGTTTTAATATCTCCACTTTTATAAAATCGTAAACACTAAAAAATAAATAAAAATAACAATAAAAAATATATAAATTTAATACAATGTTAAATAGCATAACCTTAAATAATTTAAATTTTTTGCACTCTTATTAAATGTATGATTGATTTTATATTAAATTATTTTACCTATCAACAAAACTAAGATCATCCTATAATATTCTTACATACTTAAATGCAATAATAAAAACTTACATTTTAAATTAAAAATAAAAAATAAAAATATAAAATATAAAATATATAGAAGAGGTATTAAAGTGGAACGAAATTCCAACATAAAAATATGCCACTGGAAATAAACAACTTGTATAGGAACACAACATCACATTAATAGTATAACACTAAACTTTAATTAAGAAAAAAACATCCCTTATCCTCTGGGATGGGGACTTTTCGTTCCACACTAACTTATAGTGTAAAAAAATAGTATTACACTAAACTTTAATTAAGAAAATTGTCCTCATATCACTAACATGTAACACTAAGATAATAATAATATTTTCTCATGTGCTAGTGTTCTCAACCAAACTATTTATTTGCTACTAACCAAATAAAAATGTAACACTAATATAATAATAATATTTTCTCATGTGCTACTGTTCTCAACCAAACTACTTATTTGCTACTAAGCAAATAAAAAAAATTAACACTAATATAATAATAATATTTTCTCATGTGCTACTATTCTCAACCAAACTACTTATTTGCTACTAACCAAATAAAAAATTGTAACACTAATATAATAATAATATCTCCTGTACTACTATTTTCAACCAAACTATTTATTTTCAATAACATATTTTTATGTTAAAATTTCTTCCCATTTGTGCTCGTGCAAATGGCATTAAACTTATTTAAAGTTTAGCACGACAGTTTTCACATTTGAGAAATATAAGCGTTTAGCAAAAGGCCTAAACGAGTAGACATTTATAGTCTTTTAGAACGTCGTACGTTAATTGGAAAAGATGTCTTCAACCAATTAAGACGGACTAAGAAAACACTACATAGGTAAAACATTGAAAGAAGCGTAGGAAAATAAAGCATACGATTATACACACGTAAATTTATGCCAAACCACTCCTAAAATATATATCTTTACACAGTTTTTGTTTTGAATTCTTTTTCTTTCTCTTTCCACTCTTTTGTACCTACCTGATACATCTCAAAAGCAATTCAAGCAATCTATGTTAATGCTTCTCCCTGGCCTCACTGTAAACCGGTAAAGTCGTGCTAATAATGTTCTGCCATATTGAATCACGCTAATGATCTCAATCTTACATATGGTACGATGCCTTGTAAACGATGGATCATAGTTGCGCACAGGAACATTCAAAGACTACTGCAACTAGGTAAGACTGTTGTTTCGCATATATGAAGATGCCGGAGGGGGTACTGTAATCTGCATGGTTCCTTCTAACATCTGAACAACTTTCTTCATGGATGGCCTTTCACCTGAATCTTCTTGAATGCACCACAGCCCAACCAACACCATTCTTTCCAACTGTTTCGAGTCAATTTCGCTGTCACATTCTGCCTGCTGCCGCTGCTCCACTAGTTTTACCAGTGTCCCGGTAATTAGACAATCATAAATCCAGTGAGCCAAAAGGATTTCATTTCTTGGTGCATCTAACAAAAACATTCGCCTGCAGCAAATAAGTTCCAAGAGCATCACTCCAAAGCTATAAACATCTACTTTGGTCGTAATTGCCATATTCCTCTGCCACTCGGGCGCTATATAACCGTTGGTGCCGCGAGCTGCAGTAAACGTTCTCGTCTGTTCACCCCTGATCAATTTCGCCATGCCAAAGTCAGATATCTTAGCAGCGTAATTCTCATCCAGCAGGATGTTCTGAGGCTTGATGTCGCAATGGAGTACCTGACTCCTACACTCTTCGTGTAGATAGAAGAGGCCTCTTGCGATGCCTAGAGCAATCTGAACGCGCAACTTCCAATCGAGAGAGCCTTCACAGTCAAACAAAGCGTGATCCAGAGATCCATTGCTCACGAACTCGTAGACGAGAAGCCTGTGGCAACCCTCGTCGCAGAAACCATAAAGCTGAACAAGATTTTTATGGTGACTTGCGCCGATTACACTTATCTCCGTTCTGAACTCCTTTTCGCCTTCTTGTTGGGCTTTCCTCAGTTTCTTCACGGCGACTGCTCTTCCGTCAGATAATGTGCCTTTGTATACCTCTCCGAAGGCACCTCTTCCCAATTCCTGATTGAAAGCTCCCGTTGCAGCGCTTAACTCTTCAT
This sequence comes from Wollemia nobilis, assembly GCA_028583015.1. NCBI lineage: Eukaryota > Viridiplantae > Streptophyta > Pinopsida > Araucariales > Araucariaceae > Wollemia > Wollemia nobilis. The sequence continues at coordinate 126,294 of JAQPPZ010008369.1, forward strand.
AGCTAAAAGCGTGTAACCCCTCAGCCAACTTATGTGGGGAACGCTGCCTACAGAGCCTAATTATTAGAGATACTGATGTAAGGATTGTGGAGCAAACCAGAAGGCCTATTCCGAAACCCACAATCATCATACACTTCCCCTTCCCCTTCCCTTTCCCCTTCTCCTCCCCCAGTCTTCTTTGCTTTGGTGGCCGCCGGTGGGACTGGGAGGGCTCAGATTAAATTTTGACAAAAGTCGCTGTGTCAGCGCCAGTTCTGCCGTTCCTGAGAGGCATGGCCTTCTTCCAGCAAAACTTGCTATCAGCCAGGTAGACGGCTACCACACACATGCAATCCTCGATGCAGGCCTGCTGGCACTCGGTTTCATTAAGAGACATCTCCTCGTAATCGTTTCCCGGCCAATCAGTGTTGCCAATGGGCTTCATGACGCTTTTGGCACTACAGCTCTGTTGCGATGGGTCTCGTCTGCAACCTTTCAAATGATCGTCACTGTCTACAAAGTCGAATCCCGGAGGACAAGTGCAAACAGGCGAATTCTGGTTCATTTGACAAATGCTATTGAAACCACACTGGCCATATGCTTGACAAGGGTCGTCCAAAACTCGCCATTGAGGTATCCACGAAGTATCTCCATCTCCCTTCCAAACATACCCTCGCAGAATTCCGTCGGCATCCAGCGTCACTCTGCTAGGAAACTGCTCCTCTCTCCCAGTATTATTCCATATACTCGCGCTCCATAGAGTTGTATTGCTGGAAGTATCAACCAAAGACAAAAATCCATTCGTATCAAAGCTCAAGGAAGAGGGATACGAACCATCTTGGCCTGTCAGATTAAACCAATAACTCTCTCTTACCCTCCCTACTGGAAAAGGCTTCAGATCCCCGCCCTCCTGTAAGGACAGCACGAACCGGCCGCTTGAATAGTTGGTATTTGTGGCTCTAGAATACAGAGTATACGGCGACTTGATCGTTTGACCCGGCAACAACGTGTCAGTAGGACTCTGGAAGCTTTTCCATACGGGTTGTTTCGAGGCATCCAACAACACAAAGTTGCCATCATCTCTCATTTCAGCCGCAGATACACTTTGGCCTGGGAACTCAATTATTCGCCTTAGCGTTGATTGGGAATTAGAAAGCTGGAGCCCCATGGAAGAGAGCTCAAGAGTGGAGTCCTCTCCGACAGGATCGTCGTCTCTGTTAGCCGTCCAAACTAGCGTTTTGTTAGATATGTTGTCAAACCATACGCCTACCAAATACAGCCTTGGCAATACTTTATAGAAACCAAAGGCAAATTCCCCACTGGGTGAAATCCACTTGGAGCTTGTGGAAGTATTAAGAGCTGAGCCAACAATGAAACTGTGTTTCTGAGGCTGCTGCTGTGCCCCCGCACTCGTCATTAGCAGAAAAAATAGACATATCGTCGAAAACTGAGGGAAAAGAGGAGAAGCAGCCAAAGCGATAGCCACAGCCATAACAATGCTCTCAATAAAAATAAACCAAAAGAACTTTATGGAATACATGTAAGCTGCATGGTGCATAATATATTGACACGACTATGCTTAAGCATTTCGTTCCACGTTCTTACGTAGTAATAAGGAAAGTTCAGCGTGTGGTGGACGATGGTGGTAACACAATTTCGTTCAACATGTGGTGGACGGGGTAGGGAAAGTTCAACGTGTGGTGGAAAAAATAGACGTGAATGAAGGGGTTCTTGGTATGGAAAGAGACCTGAATTATGGGTTTTCTGGTGGCAGAAAGAGATACGTAACGCAAATTTTACGTTTATTCAGACGTTTATCCCACACTTCACCGGTATTTTACCCATATTTTACGGTTTAATTTGTGAGTTAAATTCTGACATCTCTTGATGTTGCATACCCAACGTATCCAATATCCGTTGTTTTCGTGTGACGGGTGGGGGTCACGGTAAATCTATGTCTCGTAGCCAACGCGTCCGTGAACGATTACCAACCTTATCTCTAACCCGATCACGTACGGTCCGTGAAAGTGTATCAACCTTATCTCTAACACGATCTGGTACGGTCCGTGAAAGTGTATCAACCTTATCTCTAACACGATCTGGTACGGTCCGTGAAAGTGTACCGCCTTTGATTGTCAAAGATAAAAAAGACACAATGATATGCAATTCTAGCTAATTGACCCCTACAACTTCCAGAGTTGCGGCACAGTCCATGAAGGCGTTTCGCTCTTTACATTGGCTCCGTAAGCGTAAAATATTATAAATGCCATGGAGAGGCTCGCCTCCTATCCTCAAACAATAGAATACGTTGTATTTTAGCTCCTTAATAACTTATGAATCTCATATGGAATTCCAAAATATGTAAGAATTTTAATTAATGTTATGATTTTAAATGAAAATAAATTTTTAACAATTTTAAATAAAAAAAAATTAATTTAAATTTAAAAATAAATAAATTATATACTATATTTTTTAATTCTATAAATTATTCTAATCTCATAAATATTATTAAACCCAATCCAAGTGTTGTAGGTGAGTTGGAGAGGAGAGGGCAATCCTCCAAAGGAGGTCCTAGGTTTGAATCTCCACGCTATCAAAAAGCTGAATTGGGTACCTAAAATCCAATTGATAATGTTGATGTGGGCAGAGCTGGTTGCGACCCTCGAATGACTTTGACAGTGTAGAACTCCCTGTTCGTGACCTCTTAGACCAAGGCGATCCCCCAAAAGATTTTTCGCTGGAAAAAAATAAAAATAAATACTATTAAAATAATTTCGTTCACTAAAAATTAACGTTGAATATAAAGATGGATTAAACTAGCGCTCGCTCAAACAAGAAAATGGTGGCAGAGATATACACTCTTGGCTTATAAAACGTGTATAATGTTATATACTTAATGATACATGTGCATCCAAATATAAGGTTAAACAAAATGCATATTGTATTGAGGTAAAAATATTTTGTTTTTGAGACATCCCAAAAATAATATGTTGTTGGTGTTTAATGACTTAAGTTTAAATTATGGAGAGCTAGGCTTTCAATTGTTATGTTTATGAGGAGTGTTATCTTATGTTTAAGAGACATCCCAACAAAATTAAATAAATAAAATAAAATATTTTTCTTTTGTTAAAAGATTTTATTTTATTTTTTTTATTTTGTTACCAAGAAAAAATATTAATTGGATTAAAATTTCATTATACGAATATGTTATTAGAAAATAAATTTGTTTAAGAAGGATATTATAATAAAACTTTTTTTATACTCTCATTTTTGTTGTAGTATTAATAATTGGTCATTAATATATAAAGTGGTCTGAATGACGATAGTTATTGTAGACACCAAAATCAAGCATAATAAATATTAATTAATTAATCATAATTAATTAGTACATTTAATATTAATTAATATTAAATGAATATCTATTTCTCTAAGTATTAATTAATTTATTTATTTATTTATTAAATAATTGATTAATTATTACCAAAGCTACAAAACCACTCATCCCTTTTCACGAGAGCATTCACCCCTTCATCTCCATGGTCACATTATCCATAGTTCACTTCAATTCCACCTCTCATTCCCTATTTTGGTCATGTACGATAAAATGATCACCCTTTACCACAAATGAAATTCAGTTTACTGTACATGATATAACTTGTAGTTGCATCTTCATTTGCACATTGGATATTTTTAATACATACGCAATCACAACATGCACTCATAGTTCAACATGCATATTTAAAATAAATAAACATATTTAATTTAATGCATAAACAAATCAAACAGGCATACGGATAAACATGCATATTTAAATCCACATACACACAAAGTTAACATTCATATCCAATATGTTCATATTTCAAAATTGCATGCACATCCAACAATATTTGCAAGGTAAAATTATCCTCATCTACGAGCATGCATCCTTTGGGATAATCTCAATGTAAAAGAGAAGCACCAATTAACACCACTTAACTGGTTGAGCCACCACCTCATCCATTCCCTTCAAGAATTCTATAAATGCACTCTCTCCTCCTCCTTAATGGAGTAGGAGGATGGAACACGTAAACACACATTGATAAAAATATGAGTTGACTTTGCATCAACTGCTCGAGATCACACGCCGCAATTTTCATCTCGTGCTAGATATCGAATGTGATATTCTACAAGTCTAGATCTAACTTTCGATAGCAACAAGACTTCACAACTCATGACCATTTGATCCTATACATTATCTGTTCTCATTCATCCAGATATAAAAAGTTAAAATCTAACCTACACATAGAATTCCAGAGGTAGCATAGTGTGTAACCAAAGCAAAAACAATATAGAAAGGTAAGGTCAAGTTATTTTTATTTCCTTGTGCATCTCAACATTCGTTACTACTTTCAATTTATTTGTTTGAATATGGGTCTCACTTTTGGGGGCTCGACATATATTAACTCCTTGTAGTTTTTATTTATACGTAGGTATACAGATCTAGAGCACGTAAATTAATATACCAATCTTGAGCATGTAGAGAAACCACAGATCCAAACGTAGATCCTACATAATGAGATCCACTATGCCTGACCTACAATAGCAACAAAAAACTCTACCTCTCAATATTCAACCTTAGATGGTTGTAGGTCATAATCATCCTACCCTTTGATGATCAACATACAAAGTCAACAACCACCTTGATGGCCTGCATTTAGGTACCATTCGATAGTAGATCTAGTGGATCTAATGTATATCTAGATCCAACAAACATAACATACCCAAATTCAATAAAGTGGTTATCATGATAAACTTACCCCCAATTTGTTGTAGCGATAAAAGTACATAGGCACTATTGTTATTTGTAAAATGGAATAAATCCCTTAACACTTGTACAACCCCTACAAGGGTCAAATTGTAATCAGACAAGACAAAGGCATAATACATACATATTTCTTTTTTATTCATTTGCTTCTATGGTGTATATTTTTATCATCTACAAGATTACGATCATGGTGGGACTGTCCCTTTGACTTTTTTTGTGCAATAGTTAATGATTTTTGTTGTCCTTATGCTTAATACAAATTTTATGACTAGGTGATATTTCTAGTTTTAAAAAAGTTGCAGTCAATGTACATAGGTGAAACCGTCTAACCAAGGATATCCACAAAACATAACCATCAAAACCTAGATGACCTTAGATAGAAACTGATTGACCCCAGATATTTGTAGAGCACAAACGTCTCCAGTTATCAATATTTGATACAACACAAGACCACAGGTAGGGGGTTTAGTTTTTTATTTATAGCTTTCACCATTTGTTTTTTTATTTTTTATTTTTTATTTAAAAAAAAAGGGTTTCATTTTTTTTTTAATTTATAGCTTATATAGTTTTATTTTATTTTATTACATTTTAAGTTTTTTTAATTTATAGTTTATATAGTTTTATTTATTTATCATTATTATTTGAGTTCACATGGTGGAATCGGTAGCCACCATGATGATCTAGACACATTGTCCATTTTTCTATGGTTGCCACAATATTCTACATTCTCTACCTCGAAATCCACCACACAGTACTCGTATAGTCTGCCCCTATAACCACCATGTTGCAATAATTTTAAAACTTGTATGCCACTGAAAGCACCAAGAAATTTACAAGCGTTCAGTTTGACAAGGCATAAACACACCCTTTAGATTGCATTCCACCACCACATTCATAGTTTTAGGTTTAGGTTCATCAAAAACAAAATAAAATATACAAAAAAATAAAAAAAAATAAAAAATTCTAAAAAAATTCTAAAATATTCAAAAAAGAAGCCAAAAACAGTTCAAAAAAATCTCACAAAAATATCAACTAAACACTAATTCACAAAAACAAATAATATTAAAACTATTGTTTGTTTGATTGTTTTTGTGTAGATAGAGAAATCCACCCTCACAAACACCATCACCATCACACCTCAAAATCCACATTCCATCCATTTTTTACTTAGCTTATGGTCTTGAATCGAAGTCAAGTCCAAGCCCTGACTCAAGATGAGGTCATAGCCCAAGCCACAATGGATGAATCTGGTCAAGCCCCCCATCCATCCATAGCCCCTCTAACCTAGTAGGATCTAGCCTCCCAAGCACCCCAAATCAGCTTATCCAACTACACCCATCAACCCACTCCCAACCCACCTGAGTTACATAACTTGGATACCACATATCATCACATCCTTACCAACATTAATGCATCTACTAGACCAAGGAATCATGTGTCCTCGGTTAACTCTACCATAACCCTCATTGATATTGATGTTGCACGAGCCCTTGATGGTCTGTTTCACCAACCATATTCACAATGACCATCCTTATCACCATTGACCAATCCACCCCACTCATTCTCCCCCATACCATAAGAGCAAGTGTATACTCATACAACCCATCCTACCAATTCACATCTTGACTATGGTATGCCTAATAAATTATTTCCACTTGAGATATCTAATCCCCAACCCAATACATGCCATATTTTTGCATCTGTGAACCGAAACCAATATCCCTAGGCTTATGTTAATGGGGCATATCATTTGCCTACATCTACTCTACCAACTTCATCCCCTCCACTCCAACTACCACCACAAGGGTCAAACCCCCCATCTTCCACATTTACAAAGGAGACCTTCCTCACACTGTCCTCATCATGGGCCACACCACCACCTATGATTGATGAATTAATGCCTATTCAAATGCAAGATCCTCCCCTAGCCACCACCAACCATCACCAAATCCACCTTAGCCATATACTAGTTACCACCAAACTTCTATAGCCTACATCCAATAGTTCACTCCATAATACCGGTAGCTAGCCCAATAATACCAGTAGCCACCCCCATTGGGCTTTTCGATCAACTAGCCAACATTGAGTTATGATTGATTCAACACACTCCAATTATACAACTAATTTTAAATCAACTCATGAACATTGAGCTATAGTTGAATCATCAACAACCTCATCAACCTCCACCTCAACAACCTCAGCAATTTCAACATTCACCTCAACAACCCATAAACCACGTCACTCCACCTTTATTATGACTTCAAAATCATCCACAACAAAATAGTTGCACCAAGCATCCTACTAGGCCCCCTTGCAATTACACCCCATATTTTGAGCCTTATTCAGTCATTAATTGTAAATAATTTCACATCATAAACTAAGATTTAACATGTGAACCTTAATATTAATCAAATGTTATAACCACAATCAATTAATACCTAAAACTTTTAAAAAATAAATTTAAATATTATTAAATAATATAATAAATAAATATCATTTATATATTTATAGGTAATTTTTTTCATTCTTCCTCCCAACACATGGTGTTAAAAAATTTCCAAGACTACACTCATTCCTTTAAGAAAACTCTACAATAACATCATACATCTCTTAGCTTATAAGAATAATCTTATTCTTCTTTTGCTCTATAGTAGTAATCTTCTCCTAACAAGGAGTCACTACCTTAAGGCCACCTTGGGCCTCTCCATAAACCAATTTATTGAACATCAAATATCTCATAGACTCCAAGGTTTTCTCAAGGTTTAATATTCTCCTTCATTGTATATCAATGTATGCTCATCTGAGATTAGTACTTTCTTCTCTCTTCTTGTTTTTGTCTCTTTATTTAACTATTATCATATTCTACTCATGTATTTGTCTATTTACTTCACTTTAATTGTGAACTTGGTCTATCCCTCATACTCTTTTTATCCTCTCTCTTCTTCTAGTTATTTTTTTTATCTTCTAACTCTACTTTAACTTCTTATTGATTATAATTATCCATATATTAGATCTAACCAAACCGTCCCCAATTATAACCATTTTATTATCCATTATCATTATATTTTTTCTTACGTTTGAATTAAACCACATGTTGCTTACAAGGTGATATGACCTTGTTGGATTATTCAAATATAGGTAAAACATTTACTCTTATAAAATATTATAATGACCTTGGTAAACAAAATGACATGAGTACTCACCCTTAATGTAAAATATATTTTTCACTATTACATGAGAGGTAAGTGACCAATCCTTGCTAATATTGAGAAGAACATATCCATAGGGTCTAGTGTAGCACATCCTTTTGAAATTGAATTCCAAATAATCCATTCAATAACCCTATCATAAAGCAATCATGTGAAGACTCTTCTTTTCTTATTTATATTTCTTTACATATATATTCTTGGTGTTTTAGTCTTTTAATGAATTTGTAATGGATGAAGAAAAGTATATAGACTTCCATATAACTAGAAATTGTTTCTATTTGAACATATGGTTCACTACATTACCCAAATATTATTTTGGGTGATGATTTTTCCTATTATATAGATAAAAATGTTAAAAGGTAAAGTTGTTTTTAACATCCATAAACCATAGACCATATGATTTGACTATCATAGAGGATGTGATTTACACAATAAATATTTATCAAACCAAAATTTGATTACCAAATAATTATGTACAACTCCACCCCATTGGATTCAAACCTTGAACCTCCTATTCAAAGTTCTAAATTCTTAGCACTAGACCCACTCAATTTGAGTGATATAATTAAAAATCAAATCAAAACAAGTAAAAGATTCATGTTCATGAAACTGTATAACTACTCAAATACCTCTTAAAATTCTAATTTCATTATAAAAATAGATGTTAGTTATAATAATAATAATTTATGTACTTTGTTGCCCTATAAAAAAAATTGAAAGCATAATATCTAATGAAATTGTTGCATGTGTGAATTCTATGACCAATTAAAGTATTCAATCATAGGACACATACAATGAAATTTTAAGCTTTCCAAAAATATGAGATATAATTTTTTGAATTCAAGACACTTATTTTTTTTAGTTAAAACATTCAAAAACCTTTTTACCATATTAATATAGTTCTTTAAGTTTTAATATCTCCACTTTTATAAAATCGTAAACACTAAAAAATAAATAAAAATAACAATAAAAAATATATAAATTTAATACAATGTTAAATAGCATAACCTTAAATAATTTAAATTTTTTGCACTCTTATTAAATGTATGATTGATTTTATATTAAATTATTTTACCTATCAACAAAACTAAGATCATCCTATAATATTCTTACATACTTAAATGCAATAATAAAAACTTACATTTTAAATTAAAAATAAAAAATAAAAATATAAAATATAAAATATATAGAAGAGGTATTAAAGTGGAACGAAATTCCAACATAAAAATATGCCACTGGAAATAAACAACTTGTATAGGAACACAACATCACATTAATAGTATAACACTAAACTTTAATTAAGAAAAAAACATCCCTTATCCTCTGGGATGGGGACTTTTCGTTCCACACTAACTTATAGTGTAAAAAAATAGTATTACACTAAACTTTAATTAAGAAAATTGTCCTCATATCACTAACATGTAACACTAAGATAATAATAATATTTTCTCATGTGCTAGTGTTCTCAACCAAACTATTTATTTGCTACTAACCAAATAAAAATGTAACACTAATATAATAATAATATTTTCTCATGTGCTACTGTTCTCAACCAAACTACTTATTTGCTACTAAGCAAATAAAAAAAATTAACACTAATATAATAATAATATTTTCTCATGTGCTACTATTCTCAACCAAACTACTTATTTGCTACTAACCAAATAAAAAATTGTAACACTAATATAATAATAATATCTCCTGTACTACTATTTTCAACCAAACTATTTATTTTCAATAACATATTTTTATGTTAAAATTTCTTCCCATTTGTGCTCGTGCAAATGGCATTAAACTTATTTAAAGTTTAGCACGACAGTTTTCACATTTGAGAAATATAAGCGTTTAGCAAAAGGCCTAAACGAGTAGACATTTATAGTCTTTTAGAACGTCGTACGTTAATTGGAAAAGATGTCTTCAACCAATTAAGACGGACTAAGAAAACACTACATAGGTAAAACATTGAAAGAAGCGTAGGAAAATAAAGCATACGATTATACACACGTAAATTTATGCCAAACCACTCCTAAAATATATATCTTTACACAGTTTTTGTTTTGAATTCTTTTTCTTTCTCTTTCCACTCTTTTGTACCTACCTGATACATCTCAAAAGCAATTCAAGCAATCTATGTTAATGCTTCTCCCTGGCCTCACTGTAAACCGGTAAAGTCGTGCTAATAATGTTCTGCCATATTGAATCACGCTAATGATCTCAATCTTACATATGGTACGATGCCTTGTAAACGATGGATCATAGTTGCGCACAGGAACATTCAAAGACTACTGCAACTAGGTAAGACTGTTGTTTCGCATATATGAAGATGCCGGAGGGGGTACTGTAATCTGCATGGTTCCTTCTAACATCTGAACAACTTTCTTCATGGATGGCCTTTCACCTGAATCTTCTTGAATGCACCACAGCCCAACCAACACCATTCTTTCCAACTGTTTCGAGTCAATTTCGCTGTCACATTCTGCCTGCTGCCGCTGCTCCACTAGTTTTACCAGTGTCCCGGTAATTAGACAATCATAAATCCAGTGAGCCAAAAGGATTTCATTTCTTGGTGCATCTAACAAAAACATTCGCCTGCAGCAAATAAGTTCCAAGAGCATCACTCCAAAGCTATAAACATCTACTTTGGTCGTAATTGCCATATTCCTCTGCCACTCGGGCGCTATATAACCGTTGGTGCCGCGAGCTGCAGTAAACGTTCTCGTCTGTTCACCCCTGATCAATTTCGCCATGCCAAAGTCAGATATCTTAGCAGCGTAATTCTCATCCAGCAGGATGTTCTGAGGCTTGATGTCGCAATGGAGTACCTGACTCCTACACTCTTCGTGTAGATAGAAGAGGCCTCTTGCGATGCCTAGAGCAATCTGAACGCGCAACTTCCAATCGAGAGAGCCTTCACAGTCAAACAAAGCGTGATCCAGAGATCCATTGCTCACGAACTCGTAGACGAGAAGCCTGTGGCAACCCTCGTCGCAGAAACCATAAAGCTGAACAAGATTTTTATGGTGACTTGCGCCGATTACACTTATCTCCGTTCTGAACTCCTTTTCGCCTTCTTGTTGGGCTTTCCTCAGTTTCTTCACGGCGACTGCTCTTCCGTCAGATAATGTGCCTTTGTATACCTCTCCGAAGGCACCTCTTCCCAATTCCTGATTGAAAGCTCCCGTTGCAGCGCTTAACTCTTCATAGCTAAAAGCGTGTAACCCCTCAGCCAACTTATGTGGGGAACGCTGCCTACAGAGCCTAATTATTAGAGATACTGATGTAAGGATTGTGGAGCAAACCAGAAGGCCTATTCCGAAACCCACAATCATCATACACTTCCCCTTCCCCTTCCCTTTCCCCTTCTCCTCCCCCAGTCTTCTTTGCTTTGGTGGCCGCCGGTGGGACTGGGAGGGCTCAGATTAAATTTTGACAAAAGTCGCTGTGTCAGCGCCAGTTCTGCCGTTCCTGAGAGGCATGGCCTTCTTCCAGCAAAACTTGCTATCAGCCAGGTAGACGGCTACCACACACATGCAATCCTCGATGCAGGCCTGCTGGCACTCGGTTTCATTAAGAGACATCTCCTCGTAATCGTTTCCCGGCCAATCAGTGTTGCCAATGGGCTTCATGACGCTTTTGGCACTACAGCTCTGTTGCGATGGGTCTCGTCTGCAACCTTTCAAATGATCGTCACTGTCTACAAAGTCGAATCCCGGAGGACAAGTGCAAACAGGCGAATTCTGGTTCATTTGACAAATGCTATTGAAACCACACTGGCCATATGCTTGACAAGGGTCGTCCAAAACTCGCCATTGAGGTATCCACGAAGTATCTCCATCTCCCTTCCAAACATACCCTCGCAGAATTCCGTCGGCATCCAGCGTCACTCTGCTAGGAAACTGCTCCTCTCTCCCAGTATTATTCCATATACTCGCGCTCCATAGAGTTGTATTGCTGGAAGTATCAACCAAAGACAAAAATCCATTCGTATCAAAGCTCAAGGAAGAGGGATACGAACCATCTTGGCCTGTCAGATTAAACCAATAACTCTCTCTTACCCTCCCTACTGGAAAAGGCTTCAGATCCCCGCCCTCCTGTAAGGACAGCACGAACCGGCCGCTTGAATAGTTGGTATTTGTGGCTCTAGAATACAGAGTATACGGCGACTTGATCGTTTGACCCGGCAACAACGTGTCAGTAGGACTCTGGAAGCTTTTCCATACGGGTTGTTTCGAGGCATCCAACAACACAAAGTTGCCATCATCTCTCATTTCAGCCGCAGATACACTTTGGCCTGGGAACTCAATTATTCGCCTTAGCGTTGATTGGGAATTAGAAAGCTGGAGCCCCATGGAAGAGAGCTCAAGAGTGGAGTCCTCTCCGACAGGATCGTCGTCTCTGTTAGCCGTCCAAACTAGCGTTTTGTTAGATATGTTGTCAAACCATACGCCTACCAAATACAGCCTTGGCAATACTTTATAGAAACCAAAGGCAAATTCCCCACTGGGTGAAATCCACTTGGAGCTTGTGGAAGTATTAAGAGCTGAGCCAACAATGAAACTGTGTTTCTGAGGCTGCTGCTGTGCCCCCGCACTCGTCATTAGCAGAAAAAATAGACATATCGTCGAAAACTGAGGGAAAAGAGGAGAAGCAGCCAAAGCGATAGCCACAGCCATAACAATGCTCTCAATAAAAATAAACCAAAAGAACTTTATGGAATACATGTAAGCTGCATGGTGCATAATATATTGACACGACTATGCTTAAGCATTTCGTTCCACGTTCTTACGTAGTAATAAGGAAAGTTCAGCGTGTGGTGGACGATGGTGGTAACACAATTTCGTTCAACATGTGGTGGACGGGGTAGGGAAAGTTCAACGTGTGGTGGAAAAAATAGACGTGAATGAAGGGGTTCTTGGTATGGAAAGAGACCTGAATTATGGGTTTTCTGGTGGCAGAAAGAGATACGTAACGCAAATTTTACGTTTATTCAGACGTTTATCCCACACTTCACCGGTATTTTACCCATATTTTACGGTTTAATTTGTGAGTTAAATTCTGACATCTCTTGATGTTGCATACCCAACGTATCCAATATCCGTTGTTTTCGTGTGACGGGTGGGGGTCACGGTAAATCTATGTCTCGTAGCCAACGCGTCCGTGAACGATTACCAACCTTATCTCTAACCCGATCACGTACGGTCCGTGAAAGTGTATCAACCTTATCTCTAACACGATCTGGTACGGTCCGTGAAAGTGTATCAACCTTATCTCTAACACGATCTGGTACGGTCCGTGAAAGTGTACCGCCTTTGATTGTCAAAGATAAAAAAGACACAATGATATGCAATTCTAGCTAATTGACCCCTACAACTTCCAGAGTTGCGGCACAGTCCATGAAGGCGTTTCGCTCTTTACATTGGCTCCGTAAGCGTAAAATATTATAAATGCCATGGAGAGGCTCGCCTCCTATCCTCAAACAATAGAATACGTTGTATTTTAGCTCCTTAATAACTTATGAATCTCATATGGAATTCCAAAATATGTAAGAATTTTAATTAATGTTATGATTTTAAATGAAAATAAATTTTTAACAATTTTAAATAAAAAAAAATTAATTTAAATTTAAAAATAAATAAATTATATACTATATTTTTTAATTCTATAAATTATTCTAATCTCATAAATATTATTAAACCCAATCCAAGTGTTGTAGGTGAGTTGGAGAGGAGAGGGCAATCCTCCAAAGGAGGTCCTAGGTTTGAATCTCCACGCTATCAAAAAGCTGAATTGGGTACCTAAAATCCAATTGATAATGTTGATGTGGGCAGAGCTGGTTGCGACCCTCGAATGACTTTGACAGTGTAGAACTCCCTGTTCGTGACCTCTTAGACCAAGGCGATCCCCCAAAAGATTTTTCGCTGGAAAAAAATAAAAATAAATACTATTAAAATAATTTCGTTCACTAAAAATTAACGTTGAATATAAAGATGGATTAAACTAGCGCTCGCTCAAACAAGAAAATGGTGGCAGAGATATACACTCTTGGCTTATAAAACGTGTATAATGTTATATACTTAATGATACATGTGCATCCAAATATAAGGTTAAACAAAATGCATATTGTATTGAGGTAAAAATATTTTGTTTTTGAGACATCCCAAAAATAATATGTTGTTGGTGTTTAATGACTTAAGTTTAAATTATGGAGAGCTAGGCTTTCAATTGTTATGTTTATGAGGAGTGTTATCTTATGTTTAAGAGACATCCCAACAAAATTAAATAAATAAAATAAAATATTTTTCTTTTGTTAAAAGATTTTATTTTATTTTTTTTATTTTGTTACCAAGAAAAAATATTAATTGGATTAAAATTTCATTATACGAATATGTTATTAGAAAATAAATTTGTTTAAGAAGGATATTATAATAAAACTTTTTTTATACTCTCATTTTTGTTGTAGTATTAATAATTGGTCATTAATATATAAAGTGGTCTGAATGACGATAGTTATTGTAGACACCAAAATCAAGCATAATAAATATTAATTAATTAATCATAATTAATTAGTACATTTAATATTAATTAATATTAAATGAATATCTATTTCTCTAAGTATTAATTAATTTATTTATTTATTTATTAAATAATTGATTAATTATTACCAAAGCTACAAAACCACTCATCCCTTTTCACGAGAGCATTCACCCCTTCATCTCCATGGTCACATTATCCATAGTTCACTTCAATTCCACCTCTCATTCCCTATTTTGGTCATGTACGATAAAATGATCACCCTTTACCACAAATGAAATTCAGTTTACTGTACATGATATAACTTGTAGTTGCATCTTCATTTGCACATTGGATATTTTTAATACATACGCAATCACAACATGCACTCATAGTTCAACATGCATATTTAAAATAAATAAACATATTTAATTTAATGCATAAACAAATCAAACAGGCATACGGATAAACATGCATATTTAAATCCACATACACACAAAGTTAACATTCATATCCAATATGTTCATATTTCAAAATTGCATGCACATCCAACAATATTTGCAAGGTAAAATTATCCTCATCTACGAGCATGCATCCTTTGGGATAATCTCAATGTAAAAGAGAAGCACCAATTAACACCACTTAACTGGTTGAGCCACCACCTCATCCATTCCCTTCAAGAATTCTATAAATGCACTCTCTCCTCCTCCTTAATGGAGTAGGAGGATGGAACACGTAAACACACATTGATAAAAATATGAGTTGACTTTGCATCAACTGCTCGAGATCACACGCCGCAATTTTCATCTCGTGCTAGATATCGAATGTGATATTCTACAAGTCTAGATCTAACTTTCGATAGCAACAAGACTTCACAACTCATGACCATTTGATCCTATACATTATCTGTTCTCATTCATCCAGATATAAAAAGTTAAAATCTAACCTACACATAGAATTCCAGAGGTAGCATAGTGTGTAACCAAAGCAAAAACAATATAGAAAGGTAAGGTCAAGTTATTTTTATTTCCTTGTGCATCTCAACATTCGTTACTACTTTCAATTTATTTGTTTGAATATGGGTCTCACTTTTGGGGGCTCGACATATATTAACTCCTTGTAGTTTTTATTTATACGTAGGTATACAGATCTAGAGCACGTAAATTAATATACCAATCTTGAGCATGTAGAGAAACCACAGATCCAAACGTAGATCCTACATAATGAGATCCACTATGCCTGACCTACAATAGCAACAAAAAACTCTACCTCTCAATATTCAACCTTAGATGGTTGTAGGTCATAATCATCCTACCCTTTGATGATCAACATACAAAGTCAACAACCACCTTGATGGCCTGCATTTAGGTACCATTCGATAGTAGATCTAGTGGATCTAATGTATATCTAGATCCAACAAACATAACATACCCAAATTCAATAAAGTGGTTATCATGATAAACTTACCCCCAATTTGTTGTAGCGATAAAAGTACATAGGCACTATTGTTATTTGTAAAATGGAATAAATCCCTTAACACTTGTACAACCCCTACAAGGGTCAAATTGTAATCAGACAAGACAAAGGCATAATACATACATATTTCTTTTTTATTCATTTGCTTCTATGGTGTATATTTTTATCATCTACAAGATTACGATCATGGTGGGACTGTCCCTTTGACTTTTTTTGTGCAATAGTTAATGATTTTTGTTGTCCTTATGCTTAATACAAATTTTATGACTAGGTGATATTTCTAGTTTTAAAAAAGTTGCAGTCAATGTACATAGGTGAAACCGTCTAACCAAGGATATCCACAAAACATAACCATCAAAACCTAGATGACCTTAGATAGAAACTGATTGACCCCAGATATTTGTAGAGCACAAACGTCTCCAGTTATCAATATTTGATACAACACAAGACCACAGGTAGGGGGTTTAGTTTTTTATTTATAGCTTTCACCATTTGTTTTTTTATTTTTTATTTTTTATTTAAAAAAAAAGGGTTTCATTTTTTTTTTAATTTATAGCTTATATAGTTTTATTTTATTTTATTACATTTTAAGTTTTTTTAATTTATAGTTTATATAGTTTTATTTATTTATCATTATTATTTGAGTTCACATGGTGGAATCGGTAGCCACCATGATGATCTAGACACATTGTCCATTTTTCTATGGTTGCCACAATATTCTACATTCTCTACCTCGAAATCCACCACACAGTACTCGTATAGTCTGCCCCTATAACCACCATGTTGCAATAATTTTAAAACTTGTATGCCACTGAAAGCACCAAGAAATTTACAAGCGTTCAGTTTGACAAGGCATAAACACACCCTTTAGATTGCATTCCACCACCACATTCATAGTTTTAGGTTTAGGTTCATCAAAAACAAAATAAAATATACAAAAAAATAAAAAAAAATAAAAAATTCTAAAAAAATTCTAAAATATTCAAAAAAGAAGCCAAAAACAGTTCAAAAAAATCTCACAAAAATATCAACTAAACACTAATTCACAAAAACAAATAATATTAAAACTATTGTTTGTTTGATTGTTTTTGTGTAGATAGAGAAATCCACCCTCACAAACACCATCACCATCACACCTCAAAATCCACATTCCATCCATTTTTTACTTAGCTTATGGTCTTGAATCGAAGTCAAGTCCAAGCCCTGACTCAAGATGAGGTCATAGCCCAAGCCACAATGGATGAATCTGGTCAAGCCCCCCATCCATCCATAGCCCCTCTAACCTAGTAGGATCTAGCCTCCCAAGCACCCCAAATCAGCTTATCCAACTACACCCATCAACCCACTCCCAACCCACCTGAGTTACATAACTTGGATACCACATATCATCACATCCTTACCAACATTAATGCATCTACTAGACCAAGGAATCATGTGTCCTCGGTTAACTCTACCATAACCCTCATTGATATTGATGTTGCACGAGCCCTTGATGGTCTGTTTCACCAACCATATTCACAATGACCATCCTTATCACCATTGACCAATCCACCCCACTCATTCTCCCCCATACCATAAGAGCAAGTGTATACTCATACAACCCATCCTACCAATTCACATCTTGACTATGGTATGCCTAATAAATTATTTCCACTTGAGATATCTAATCCCCAACCCAATACATGCCATATTTTTGCATCTGTGAACCGAAACCAATATCCCTAGGCTTATGTTAATGGGGCATATCATTTGCCTACATCTACTCTACCAACTTCATCCCCTCCACTCCAACTACCACCACAAGGGTCAAACCCCCCATCTTCCACATTTACAAAGGAGACCTTCCTCACACTGTCCTCATCATGGGCCACACCACCACCTATGATTGATGAATTAATGCCTATTCAAATGCAAGATCCTCCCCTAGCCACCACCAACCATCACCAAATCCACCTTAGCCATATACTAGTTACCACCAAACTTCTATAGCCTACATCCAATAGTTCACTCCATAATACCGGTAGCTAGCCCAATAATACCAGTAGCCACCCCCATTGGGCTTTTCGATCAACTAGCCAACATTGAGTTATGATTGATTCAACACACTCCAATTATACAACTAATTTTAAATCAACTCATGAACATTGAGCTATAGTTGAATCATCAACAACCTCATCAACCTCCACCTCAACAACCTCAGCAATTTCAACATTCACCTCAACAACCCATAAACCACGTCACTCCACCTTTATTATGACTTCAAAATCATCCACAACAAAATAGTTGCACCAAGCATCCTACTAGGCCCCCTTGCAATTACACCCCATATTTTGAGCCTTATTCAGTCATTAATTGTAAATAATTTCACATCATAAACTAAGATTTAACATGTGAACCTTAATATTAATCAAATGTTATAACCACAATCAATTAATACCTAAAACTTTTAAAAAATAAATTTAAATATTATTAAATAATATAATAAATAAATATCATTTATATATTTATAGGTAATTTTTTTCATTCTTCCTCCCAACACATGGTGTTAAAAAATTTCCAAGACTACACTCATTCCTTTAAGAAAACTCTACAATAACATCATACATCTCTTAGCTTATAAGAATAATCTTATTCTTCTTTTGCTCTATAGTAGTAATCTTCTCCTAACAAGGAGTCACTACCTTAAGGCCACCTTGGGCCTCTCCATAAACCAATTTATTGAACATCAAATATCTCATAGACTCCAAGGTTTTCTCAAGGTTTAATATTCTCCTTCATTGTATATCAATGTATGCTCATCTGAGATTAGTACTTTCTTCTCTCTTCTTGTTTTTGTCTCTTTATTTAACTATTATCATATTCTACTCATGTATTTGTCTATTTACTTCACTTTAATTGTGAACTTGGTCTATCCCTCATACTCTTTTTATCCTCTCTCTTCTTCTAGTTATTTTTTTTATCTTCTAACTCTACTTTAACTTCTTATTGATTATAATTATCCATATATTAGATCTAACCAAACCGTCCCCAATTATAACCATTTTATTATCCATTATCATTATATTTTTTCTTACGTTTGAATTAAACCACATGTTGCTTACAAGGTGATATGACCTTGTTGGATTATTCAAATATAGGTAAAACATTTACTCTTATAAAATATTATAATGACCTTGGTAAACAAAATGACATGAGTACTCACCCTTAATGTAAAATATATTTTTCACTATTACATGAGAGGTAAGTGACCAATCCTTGCTAATATTGAGAAGAACATATCCATAGGGTCTAGTGTAGCACATCCTTTTGAAATTGAATTCCAAATAATCCATTCAATAACCCTATCATAAAGCAATCATGTGAAGACTCTTCTTTTCTTATTTATATTTCTTTACATATATATTCTTGGTGTTTTAGTCTTTTAATGAATTTGTAATGGATGAAGAAAAGTATATAGACTTCCATATAACTAGAAATTGTTTCTATTTGAACATATGGTTCACTACATTACCCAAATATTATTTTGGGTGATGATTTTTCCTATTATATAGATAAAAATGTTAAAAGGTAAAGTTGTTTTTAACATCCATAAACCATAGACCATATGATTTGACTATCATAGAGGATGTGATTTACACAATAAATATTTATCAAACCAAAATTTGATTACCAAATAATTATGTACAACTCCACCCCATTGGATTCAAACCTTGAACCTCCTATTCAAAGTTCTAAATTCTTAGCACTAGACCCACTCAATTTGAGTGATATAATTAAAAATCAAATCAAAACAAGTAAAAGATTCATGTTCATGAAACTGTATAACTACTCAAATACCTCTTAAAATTCTAATTTCATTATAAAAATAGATGTTAGTTATAATAATAATAATTTATGTACTTTGTTGCCCTATAAAAAAAATTGAAAGCATAATATCTAATGAAATTGTTGCATGTGTGAATTCTATGACCAATTAAAGTATTCAATCATAGGACACATACAATGAAATTTTAAGCTTTCCAAAAATATGAGATATAATTTTTTGAATTCAAGACACTTATTTTTTTTAGTTAAAACATTCAAAAACCTTTTTACCATATTAATATAGTTCTTTAAGTTTTAATATCTCCACTTTTATAAAATCGTAAACACTAAAAAATAAATAAAAATAACAATAAAAAATATATAAATTTAATACAATGTTAAATAGCATAACCTTAAATAATTTAAATTTTTTGCACTCTTATTAAATGTATGATTGATTTTATATTAAATTATTTTACCTATCAACAAAACTAAGATCATCCTATAATATTCTTACATACTTAAATGCAATAATAAAAACTTACATTTTAAATTAAAAATAAAAAATAAAAATATAAAATATAAAATATATAGAAGAGGTATTAAAGTGGAACGAAATTCCAACATAAAAATATGCCACTGGAAATAAACAACTTGTATAGGAACACAACATCACATTAATAGTATAACACTAAACTTTAATTAAGAAAAAAACATCCCTTATCCTCTGGGATGGGGACTTTTCGTTCCACACTAACTTATAGTGTAAAAAAATAGTATTACACTAAACTTTAATTAAGAAAATTGTCCTCATATCACTAACATGTAACACTAAGATAATAATAATATTTTCTCATGTGCTAGTGTTCTCAACCAAACTATTTATTTGCTACTAACCAAATAAAAATGTAACACTAATATAATAATAATATTTTCTCATGTGCTACTGTTCTCAACCAAACTACTTATTTGCTACTAAGCAAATAAAAAAAATTAACACTAATATAATAATAATATTTTCTCATGTGCTACTATTCTCAACCAAACTACTTATTTGCTACTAACCAAATAAAAAATTGTAACACTAATATAATAATAATATCTCCTGTACTACTATTTTCAACCAAACTATTTATTTTCAATAACATATTTTTATGTTAAAATTTCTTCCCATTTGTGCTCGTGCAAATGGCATTAAACTTATTTAAAGTTTAGCACGACAGTTTTCACATTTGAGAAATATAAGCGTTTAGCAAAAGGCCTAAACGAGTAGACATTTATAGTCTTTTAGAACGTCGTACGTTAATTGGAAAAGATGTCTTCAACCAATTAAGACGGACTAAGAAAACACTACATAGGTAAAACATTGAAAGAAGCGTAGGAAAATAAAGCATACGATTATACACACGTAAATTTATGCCAAACCACTCCTAAAATATATATCTTTACACAGTTTTTGTTTTGAATTCTTTTTCTTTCTCTTTCCACTCTTTTGTACCTACCTGATACATCTCAAAAGCAATTCAAGCAATCTATGTTAATGCTTCTCCCTGGCCTCACTGTAAACCGGTAAAGTCGTGCTAATAATGTTCTGCCATATTGAATCACGCTAATGATCTCAATCTTACATATGGTACGATGCCTTGTAAACGATGGATCATAGTTGCGCACAGGAACATTCAAAGACTACTGCAACTAGGTAAGACTGTTGTTTCGCATATATGAAGATGCCGGAGGGGGTACTGTAATCTGCATGGTTCCTTCTAACATCTGAACAACTTTCTTCATGGATGGCCTTTCACCTGAATCTTCTTGAATGCACCACAGCCCAACCAACACCATTCTTTCCAACTGTTTCGAGTCAATTTCGCTGTCACATTCTGCCTGCTGCCGCTGCTCCACTAGTTTTACCAGTGTCCCGGTAATTAGACAATCATAAATCCAGTGAGCCAAAAGGATTTCATTTCTTGGTGCATCTAACAAAAACATTCGCCTGCAGCAAATAAGTTCCAAGAGCATCACTCCAAAGCTATAAACATCTACTTTGGTCGTAATTGCCATATTCCTCTGCCACTCGGGCGCTATATAACCGTTGGTGCCGCGAGCTGCAGTAAACGTTCTCGTCTGTTCACCCCTGATCAATTTCGCCATGCCAAAGTCAGATATCTTAGCAGCGTAATTCTCATCCAGCAGGATGTTCTGAGGCTTGATGTCGCAATGGAGTACCTGACTCCTACACTCTTCGTGTAGATAGAAGAGGCCTCTTGCGATGCCTAGAGCAATCTGAACGCGCAACTTCCAATCGAGAGAGCCTTCACAGTCAAACAAAGCGTGATCCAGAGATCCATTGCTCACGAACTCGTAGACGAGAAGCCTGTGGCAACCCTCGTCGCAGAAACCATAAAGCTGAACAAGATTTTTATGGTGACTTGCGCCGATTACACTTATCTCCGTTCTGAACTCCTTTTCGCCTTCTTGTTGGGCTTTCCTCAGTTTCTTCACGGCGACTGCTCTTCCGTCAGATAATGTGCCTTTGTATACCTCTCCGAAGGCACCTCTTCCCAATTCCTGATTGAAAGCTCCCGTTGCAGCGCTTAACTCTTCATAGCTAAAAGCGTGTAACCCCTCAGCCAACTTATGTGGGGAACGCTGCCTACAGAGCCTAATTATTAGAGATACTGATGTAAGGATTGTGGAGCAAACCAGAAGGCCTATTCCGAAACCCACAATCATCATACACTTCCCCTTCCCCTTCCCTTTCCCCTTCTCCTCCCCCAGTCTTCTTTGCTTTGGTGGCCGCCGGTGGGACTGGGAGGGCTCAGATTAAATTTTGACAAAAGTCGCTGTGTCAGCGCCAGTTCTGCCGTTCCTGAGAGGCATGGCCTTCTTCCAGCAAAACTTGCTATCAGCCAGGTAGACGGCTACCACACACATGCAATCCTCGATGCAGGCCTGCTGGCACTCGGTTTCATTAAGAGACATCTCCTCGTAATCGTTTCCCGGCCAATCAGTGTTGCCAATGGGCTTCATGACGCTTTTGGCACTACAGCTCTGTTGCGATGGGTCTCGTCTGCAACCTTTCAAATGATCGTCACTGTCTACAAAGTCGAATCCCGGAGGACAAGTGCAAACAGGCGAATTCTGGTTCATTTGACAAATGCTATTGAAACCACACTGGCCATATGCTTGACAAGGGTCGTCCAAAACTCGCCATTGAGGTATCCACGAAGTATCTCCATCTCCCTTCCAAACATACCCTCGCAGAATTCCGTCGGCATCCAGCGTCACTCTGCTAGGAAACTGCTCCTCTCTCCCAGTATTATTCCATATACTCGCGCTCCATAGAGTTGTATTGCTGGAAGTATCAACCAAAGACAAAAATCCATTCGTATCAAAGCTCAAGGAAGAGGGATACGAACCATCTTGGCCTGTCAGATTAAACCAATAACTCTCTCTTACCCTCCCTACTGGAAAAGGCTTCAGATCCCCGCCCTCCTGTAAGGACAGCACGAACCGGCCGCTTGAATAGTTGGTATTTGTGGCTCTAGAATACAGAGTATACGGCGACTTGATCGTTTGACCCGGCAACAACGTGTCAGTAGGACTCTGGAAGCTTTTCCATACGGGTTGTTTCGAGGCATCCAACAACACAAAGTTGCCATCATCTCTCATTTCAGCCGCAGATACACTTTGGCCTGGGAACTCAATTATTCGCCTTAGCGTTGATTGGGAATTAGAAAGCTGGAGCCCCATGGAAGAGAGCTCAAGAGTGGAGTCCTCTCCGACAGGATCGTCGTCTCTGTTAGCCGTCCAAACTAGCGTTTTGTTAGATATGTTGTCAAACCATACGCCTACCAAATACAGCCTTGGCAATACTTTATAGAAACCAAAGGCAAATTCCCCACTGGGTGAAATCCACTTGGAGCTTGTGGAAGTATTAAGAGCTGAGCCAACAATGAAACTGTGTTTCTGAGGCTGCTGCTGTGCCCCCGCACTCGTCATTAGCAGAAAAAATAGACATATCGTCGAAAACTGAGGGAAAAGAGGAGAAGCAGCCAAAGCGATAGCCACAGCCATAACAATGCTCTCAATAAAAATAAACCAAAAGAACTTTATGGAATACATGTAAGCTGCATGGTGCATAATATATTGACACGACTATGCTTAAGCATTTCGTTCCACGTTCTTACGTAGTAATAAGGAAAGTTCAGCGTGTGGTGGACGATGGTGGTAACACAATTTCGTTCAACATGTGGTGGACGGGGTAGGGAAAGTTCAACGTGTGGTGGAAAAAATAGACGTGAATGAAGGGGTTCTTGGTATGGAAAGAGACCTGAATTATGGGTTTTCTGGTGGCAGAAAGAGATACGTAACGCAAATTTTACGTTTATTCAGACGTTTATCCCACACTTCACCGGTATTTTACCCATATTTTACGGTTTAATTTGTGAGTTAAATTCTGACATCTCTTGATGTTGCATACCCAACGTATCCAATATCCGTTGTTTTCGTGTGACGGGTGGGGGTCACGGTAAATCTATGTCTCGTAGCCAACGCGTCCGTGAACGATTACCAACCTTATCTCTAACCCGATCACGTACGGTCCGTGAAAGTGTATCAACCTTATCTCTAACACGATCTGGTACGGTCCGTGAAAGTGTATCAACCTTATCTCTAACACGATCTGGTACGGTCCGTGAAAGTGTACCGCCTTTGATTGTCAAAGATAAAAAAGACACAATGATATGCAATTCTAGCTAATTGACCCCTACAACTTCCAGAGTTGCGGCACAGTCCATGAAGGCGTTTCGCTCTTTACATTGGCTCCGTAAGCGTAAAATATTATAAATGCCATGGAGAGGCTCGCCTCCTATCCTCAAACAATAGAATACGTTGTATTTTAGCTCCTTAATAACTTATGAATCTCATATGGAATTCCAAAATATGTAAGAATTTTAATTAATGTTATGATTTTAAATGAAAATAAATTTTTAACAATTTTAAATAAAAAAAAATTAATTTAAATTTAAAAATAAATAAATTATATACTATATTTTTTAATTCTATAAATTATTCTAATCTCATAAATATTATTAAACCCAATCCAAGTGTTGTAGGTGAGTTGGAGAGGAGAGGGCAATCCTCCAAA
Source organism: Wollemia nobilis (assembly GCA_028583015.1). Classification (NCBI taxonomy): domain Eukaryota; kingdom Viridiplantae; phylum Streptophyta; class Pinopsida; order Araucariales; family Araucariaceae; genus Wollemia; species Wollemia nobilis. The sequence continues at coordinate 151,225 of JAQPPZ010008369.1, forward strand.
GGAGGTCCTAGGTTTGAATCTCCACGCTATCAAAAAGCTGAATTGGGTACCTAAAATCCAATTGATAATGTTGATGTGGGCAGAGCTGGTTGCGACCCTCGAATGACTTTGACAGTGTAGAACTCCCTGTTCGTGACCTCTTAGACCAAGGCGATCCCCCAAAAGATTTTTCGCTGGAAAAAAATAAAAATAAATACTATTAAAATAATTTCGTTCACTAAAAATTAACGTTGAATATAAAGATGGATTAAACTAGCGCTCGCTCAAACAAGAAAATGGTGGCAGAGATATACACTCTTGGCTTATAAAACGTGTATAATGTTATATACTTAATGATACATGTGCATCCAAATATAAGGTTAAACAAAATGCATATTGTATTGAGGTAAAAATATTTTGTTTTTGAGACATCCCAAAAATAATATGTTGTTGGTGTTTAATGACTTAAGTTTAAATTATGGAGAGCTAGGCTTTCAATTGTTATGTTTATGAGGAGTGTTATCTTATGTTTAAGAGACATCCCAACAAAATTAAATAAATAAAATAAAATATTTTTCTTTTGTTAAAAGATTTTATTTTATTTTTTTTATTTTGTTACCAAGAAAAAATATTAATTGGATTAAAATTTCATTATACGAATATGTTATTAGAAAATAAATTTGTTTAAGAAGGATATTATAATAAAACTTTTTTTATACTCTCATTTTTGTTGTAGTATTAATAATTGGTCATTAATATATAAAGTGGTCTGAATGACGATAGTTATTGTAGACACCAAAATCAAGCATAATAAATATTAATTAATTAATCATAATTAATTAGTACATTTAATATTAATTAATATTAAATGAATATCTATTTCTCTAAGTATTAATTAATTTATTTATTTATTTATTAAATAATTGATTAATTATTACCAAAGCTACAAAACCACTCATCCCTTTTCACGAGAGCATTCACCCCTTCATCTCCATGGTCACATTATCCATAGTTCACTTCAATTCCACCTCTCATTCCCTATTTTGGTCATGTACGATAAAATGATCACCCTTTACCACAAATGAAATTCAGTTTACTGTACATGATATAACTTGTAGTTGCATCTTCATTTGCACATTGGATATTTTTAATACATACGCAATCACAACATGCACTCATAGTTCAACATGCATATTTAAAATAAATAAACATATTTAATTTAATGCATAAACAAATCAAACAGGCATACGGATAAACATGCATATTTAAATCCACATACACACAAAGTTAACATTCATATCCAATATGTTCATATTTCAAAATTGCATGCACATCCAACAATATTTGCAAGGTAAAATTATCCTCATCTACGAGCATGCATCCTTTGGGATAATCTCAATGTAAAAGAGAAGCACCAATTAACACCACTTAACTGGTTGAGCCACCACCTCATCCATTCCCTTCAAGAATTCTATAAATGCACTCTCTCCTCCTCCTTAATGGAGTAGGAGGATGGAACACGTAAACACACATTGATAAAAATATGAGTTGACTTTGCATCAACTGCTCGAGATCACACGCCGCAATTTTCATCTCGTGCTAGATATCGAATGTGATATTCTACAAGTCTAGATCTAACTTTCGATAGCAACAAGACTTCACAACTCATGACCATTTGATCCTATACATTATCTGTTCTCATTCATCCAGATATAAAAAGTTAAAATCTAACCTACACATAGAATTCCAGAGGTAGCATAGTGTGTAACCAAAGCAAAAACAATATAGAAAGGTAAGGTCAAGTTATTTTTATTTCCTTGTGCATCTCAACATTCGTTACTACTTTCAATTTATTTGTTTGAATATGGGTCTCACTTTTGGGGGCTCGACATATATTAACTCCTTGTAGTTTTTATTTATACGTAGGTATACAGATCTAGAGCACGTAAATTAATATACCAATCTTGAGCATGTAGAGAAACCACAGATCCAAACGTAGATCCTACATAATGAGATCCACTATGCCTGACCTACAATAGCAACAAAAAACTCTACCTCTCAATATTCAACCTTAGATGGTTGTAGGTCATAATCATCCTACCCTTTGATGATCAACATACAAAGTCAACAACCACCTTGATGGCCTGCATTTAGGTACCATTCGATAGTAGATCTAGTGGATCTAATGTATATCTAGATCCAACAAACATAACATACCCAAATTCAATAAAGTGGTTATCATGATAAACTTACCCCCAATTTGTTGTAGCGATAAAAGTACATAGGCACTATTGTTATTTGTAAAATGGAATAAATCCCTTAACACTTGTACAACCCCTACAAGGGTCAAATTGTAATCAGACAAGACAAAGGCATAATACATACATATTTCTTTTTTATTCATTTGCTTCTATGGTGTATATTTTTATCATCTACAAGATTACGATCATGGTGGGACTGTCCCTTTGACTTTTTTTGTGCAATAGTTAATGATTTTTGTTGTCCTTATGCTTAATACAAATTTTATGACTAGGTGATATTTCTAGTTTTAAAAAAGTTGCAGTCAATGTACATAGGTGAAACCGTCTAACCAAGGATATCCACAAAACATAACCATCAAAACCTAGATGACCTTAGATAGAAACTGATTGACCCCAGATATTTGTAGAGCACAAACGTCTCCAGTTATCAATATTTGATACAACACAAGACCACAGGTAGGGGGTTTAGTTTTTTATTTATAGCTTTCACCATTTGTTTTTTTATTTTTTATTTTTTATTTAAAAAAAAAGGGTTTCATTTTTTTTTTAATTTATAGCTTATATAGTTTTATTTTATTTTATTACATTTTAAGTTTTTTTAATTTATAGTTTATATAGTTTTATTTATTTATCATTATTATTTGAGTTCACATGGTGGAATCGGTAGCCACCATGATGATCTAGACACATTGTCCATTTTTCTATGGTTGCCACAATATTCTACATTCTCTACCTCGAAATCCACCACACAGTACTCGTATAGTCTGCCCCTATAACCACCATGTTGCAATAATTTTAAAACTTGTATGCCACTGAAAGCACCAAGAAATTTACAAGCGTTCAGTTTGACAAGGCATAAACACACCCTTTAGATTGCATTCCACCACCACATTCATAGTTTTAGGTTTAGGTTCATCAAAAACAAAATAAAATATACAAAAAAATAAAAAAAAATAAAAAATTCTAAAAAAATTCTAAAATATTCAAAAAAGAAGCCAAAAACAGTTCAAAAAAATCTCACAAAAATATCAACTAAACACTAATTCACAAAAACAAATAATATTAAAACTATTGTTTGTTTGATTGTTTTTGTGTAGATAGAGAAATCCACCCTCACAAACACCATCACCATCACACCTCAAAATCCACATTCCATCCATTTTTTACTTAGCTTATGGTCTTGAATCGAAGTCAAGTCCAAGCCCTGACTCAAGATGAGGTCATAGCCCAAGCCACAATGGATGAATCTGGTCAAGCCCCCCATCCATCCATAGCCCCTCTAACCTAGTAGGATCTAGCCTCCCAAGCACCCCAAATCAGCTTATCCAACTACACCCATCAACCCACTCCCAACCCACCTGAGTTACATAACTTGGATACCACATATCATCACATCCTTACCAACATTAATGCATCTACTAGACCAAGGAATCATGTGTCCTCGGTTAACTCTACCATAACCCTCATTGATATTGATGTTGCACGAGCCCTTGATGGTCTGTTTCACCAACCATATTCACAATGACCATCCTTATCACCATTGACCAATCCACCCCACTCATTCTCCCCCATACCATAAGAGCAAGTGTATACTCATACAACCCATCCTACCAATTCACATCTTGACTATGGTATGCCTAATAAATTATTTCCACTTGAGATATCTAATCCCCAACCCAATACATGCCATATTTTTGCATCTGTGAACCGAAACCAATATCCCTAGGCTTATGTTAATGGGGCATATCATTTGCCTACATCTACTCTACCAACTTCATCCCCTCCACTCCAACTACCACCACAAGGGTCAAACCCCCCATCTTCCACATTTACAAAGGAGACCTTCCTCACACTGTCCTCATCATGGGCCACACCACCACCTATGATTGATGAATTAATGCCTATTCAAATGCAAGATCCTCCCCTAGCCACCACCAACCATCACCAAATCCACCTTAGCCATATACTAGTTACCACCAAACTTCTATAGCCTACATCCAATAGTTCACTCCATAATACCGGTAGCTAGCCCAATAATACCAGTAGCCACCCCCATTGGGCTTTTCGATCAACTAGCCAACATTGAGCTATGATTGATTCAACACACTCCAATTATACAACAAATTTTAAATCAACTCATGAACATTGAGCTATAGTTGAGTCATCAACAACCTCATCAACCTCCACCTCAACAACCTCAAGAATTTCAATATCCACCTCAACAACCCACAAACCATGCCACTCCACCTTTATTATGACTTCAAAATCATCCACAACAAAATAGTTGCACCAAGCATCCTACTAGGCCCCCTTGCAATTACACCCCATATTTTGAGCCTTATTCAGTCATTAATTGTAAATAATTTCACATCATAAACTAAGATTTAACATGTGAACCTTAATATTAATCAAATGTTATAACCACAATCAATTAATACCTAAAACTTTTAAAAAATAAATTTAAATATTATTAAATAATATAATAAATAAATATCATTTATATATTTATAGGTAATTTTTTTCATTCTTCCTCCCAACACATGGTGTTAAAAAATTTCCAAGACTACACTCATTCCTTTAAGAAAACTCTACAATAACATCATACATCTCTTAGCTTATAAGAATAATCTTATTCTTCTTTTGCTCTATAGTAGTAATCTTCTCCTAACAAGGAGTCACTACCTTAAGGCCACCTTGGGCCTCTCCATAAACCAATTTATTGAACATCAAATATCTCATAGACTCCAAGGTTTTCTCAAGGTTTAATATTCTCCTTCATTGTATATCAATGTATGCTCATCTGAGATTAGTACTTTCTTCTCTCTTCTTGTTTTTGTCTCTTTATTTAACTATTATCATATTCTACTCATGTATTTGTCTATTTACTTCACTTTAATTGTGAACTTGGTCTATCCCTCATACTCTTTTTATCCTCTCTCTTCTTCTAGTTATTTTTTTTATCTTCTAACTCTACTTTAACTTCTTATTGATTATAATTATCCATATATTAGATCTAACCAAACCGTCCCCAATTATAACCATTTTATTATCCATTATCATTATATTTTTTCTTACGTTTGAATTAAACCACATGTTGCTTACAAGGTGATATGACCTTGTTGGATTATTCAAATATAGGTAAAACATTTACTCTTATAAAATATTATAATGACCTTGGTAAACAAAATGACATGAGTACTCACCCTTAATGTAAAATATATTTTTCACTATTACATGAGAGGTAAGTGACCAATCCTTGCTAATATTGAGAAGAACATATCCATAGGGTCTAGTGTAGCACATCCTTTTGAAATTGAATTCCAAATAATCCATTCAATAACCCTATCATAAAGCAATCATGTGAAGACTCTTCTTTTCTTATTTATATTTCTTTACATATATATTCTTGGTGTTTTAGTCTTTTAATGAATTTGTAATGGATGAAGAAAAGTATATAGACTTCCATATAACTAGAAATTGTTTCTATTTGAACATATGGTTCACTACATTACCCAAATATTATTTTGGGTGATGATTTTTCCTATTATATAGATAAAAATGTTAAAAGGTAAAGTTGTTTTTAACATCCATAAACCATAGACCATATGATTTGACTATCATAGAGGATGTGATTTACACAATAAATATTTATCAAACCAAAATTTGATTACCAAATAATTATGTACAACTCCACCCCATTGGATTCAAACCTTGAACCTCCTATTCAAAGTTCTAAATTCTTAGCACTAGACCCACTCAATTTGAGTGATATAATTAAAAATCAAATCAAAACAAGTAAAAGATTCATGTTCATGAAACTGTATAACTACTCAAATACCTCTTAAAATTCTAATTTCATTATAAAAATAGATGTTAGTTATAATAATAATAATTTATGTACTTTGTTGCCCTATAAAAAAAATTGAAAGCATAATATCTAATGAAATTGTTGCATGTGTGAATTCTATGACCAATTAAAGTATTCAATCATAGGACACATACAATGAAATTTTAAGCTTTCCAAAAATATGAGATATAATTTTTTGAATTCAAGACACTTATTTTTTTTAGTTAAAACATTCAAAAACCTTTTTACCATATTAATATAGTTCTTTAAGTTTTAATATCTCCACTTTTATAAAATCGTAAACACTAAAAAATAAATAAAAATAACAATAAAAAATATATAAATTTAATACAATGTTAAATAGCATAACCTTAAATAATTTAAATTTTTTGCACTCTTATTAAATGTATGATTGATTTTATATTAAATTATTTTACCTATCAACAAAACTAAGATCATCCTATAATATTCTTACATACTTAAATGCAATAATAAAAACTTACATTTTAAATTAAAAATAAAAAATAAAAATATAAAATATAAAATATATAGAAGAGGTATTAAAGTGGAACGAAATTCCAACATAAAAATATGCCACTGGAAATAAACAACTTGTATAGGAACACAACATCACATTAATAGTATAACACTAAACTTTAATTAAGAAAAAAACATCCCTTATCCTCTGGGATGGGGACTTTTCGTTCCACACTAACTTATAGTGTAAAAAAATAGTATTACACTAAACTTTAATTAAGAAAATTGTCCTCATATCACTAACATGTAACACTAAGATAATAATAATATTTTCTCATGTGCTAGTGTTCTCAACCAAACTATTTATTTGCTACTAACCAAATAAAAATGTAACACTAATATAATAATAATATTTTCTCATGTGCTACTGTTCTCAACCAAACTACTTATTTGCTACTAAGCAAATAAAAAAAATTAACACTAATATAATAATAATATTTTCTCATGTGCTACTATTCTCAACCAAACTACTTATTTGCTACTAACCAAATAAAAAATTGTAACACTAATATAATAATAATATCTCCTGTACTACTATTTTCAACCAAACTATTTATTTTCAATAACATATTTTTATGTTAAAATTTCTTCCCATTTGTGCTCGTGCAAATGGCATTAAACTTATTTAAAGTTTAGCACGACAGTTTTCACATTTGAGAAATATAAGCGTTTAGCAAAAGGCCTAAACGAGTAGACATTTATAGTCTTTTAGAACGTCGTACGTTAATTGGAAAAGATGTCTTCAACCAATTAAGACGGACTAAGAAAACACTACATAGGTAAAACATTGAAAGAAGCGTAGGAAAATAAAGCATACGATTATACACACGTAAATTTATGCCAAACCACTCCTAAAATATATATCTTTACACAGTTTTTGTTTTGAATTCTTTTTCTTTCTCTTTCCACTCTTTTGTACCTACCTGATACATCTCAAAAGCAATTCAAGCAATCTATGTTAATGCTTCTCCCTGGCCTCACTGTAAACCGGTAAAGTCGTGCTAATAATGTTCTGCCATATTGAATCACGCTAATGATCTCAATCTTACATATGGTACGATGCCTTGTAAACGATGGATCATAGTTGCGCACAGGAACATTCAAAGACTACTGCAACTAGGTAAGACTGTTGTTTCGCATATATGAAGATGCCGGAGGGGGTACTGTAATCTGCATGGTTCCTTCTAACATCTGAACAACTTTCTTCATGGATGGCCTTTCACCTGAATCTTCTTGAATGCACCACAGCCCAACCAACACCATTCTTTCCAACTGTTTCGAGTCAATTTCGCTGTCACATTCTGCCTGCTGCCGCTGCTCCACTAGTTTTACCAGTGTCCCGGTAATTAGACAATCATAAATCCAGTGAGCCAAAAGGATTTCATTTCTTGGTGCATCTAACAAAAACATTCGCCTGCAGCAAATAAGTTCCAAGAGCATCACTCCAAAGCTATAAACATCTACTTTGGTCGTAATTGCCATATTCCTCTGCCACTCGGGCGCTATATAACCGTTGGTGCCGCGAGCTGCAGTAAACGTTCTCGTCTGTTCACCCCTGATCAATTTCGCCATGCCAAAGTCAGATATCTTAGCAGCGTAATTCTCATCCAGCAGGATGTTCTGAGGCTTGATGTCGCAATGGAGTACCTGACTCCTACACTCTTCGTGTAGATAGAAGAGGCCTCTTGCGATGCCTAGAGCAATCTGAACGCGCAACTTCCAATCGAGAGAGCCTTCACAGTCAAACAAAGCGTGATCCAGAGATCCATTGCTCACGAACTCGTAGACGAGAAGCCTGTGGCAACCCTCGTCGCAGAAACCATAAAGCTGAACAAGATTTTTATGGTGACTTGCGCCGATTACACTTATCTCCGTTCTGAACTCCTTTTCGCCTTCTTGTTGGGCTTTCCTCAGTTTCTTCACGGCGACTGCTCTTCCGTCAGATAATGTGCCTTTGTATACCTCTCCGAAGGCACCTCTTCCCAATTCCTGATTGAAAGCTCCCGTTGCAGCGCTTAACTCTTCATAGCTAAAAGCGTGTAACCCCTCAGCCAACTTATGTGGGGAACGCTGCCTACAGAGCCTAATTATTAGAGATACTGATGTAAGGATTGTGGAGCAAACCAGAAGGCCTATTCCGAAACCCACAATCATCATACACTTCCCCTTCCCCTTCCCTTTCCCCTTCTCCTCCCCCAGTCTTCTTTGCTTTGGTGGCCGCCGGTGGGACTGGGAGGGCTCAGATTAAATTTTGACAAAAGTCGCTGTGTCAGCGCCAGTTCTGCCGTTCCTGAGAGGCATGGCCTTCTTCCAGCAAAACTTGCTATCAGCCAGGTAGACGGCTACCACACACATGCAATCCTCGATGCAGGCCTGCTGGCACTCGGTTTCATTAAGAGACATCTCCTCGTAATCGTTTCCCGGCCAATCAGTGTTGCCAATGGGCTTCATGACGCTTTTGGCACTACAGCTCTGTTGCGATGGGTCTCGTCTGCAACCTTTCAAATGATCGTCACTGTCTACAAAGTCGAATCCCGGAGGACAAGTGCAAACAGGCGAATTCTGGTTCATTTGACAAATGCTATTGAAACCACACTGGCCATATGCTTGACAAGGGTCGTCCAAAACTCGCCATTGAGGTATCCACGAAGTATCTCCATCTCCCTTCCAAACATACCCTCGCAGAATTCCGTCGGCATCCAGCGTCACTCTGCTAGGAAACTGCTCCTCTCTCCCAGTATTATTCCATATACTCGCGCTCCATAGAGTTGTATTGCTGGAAGTATCAACCAAAGACAAAAATCCATTCGTATCAAAGCTCAAGGAAGAGGGATACGAACCATCTTGGCCTGTCAGATTAAACCAATAACTCTCTCTTACCCTCCCTACTGGAAAAGGCTTCAGATCCCCGCCCTCCTGTAAGGACAGCACGAACCGGCCGCTTGAATAGTTGGTATTTGTGGCTCTAGAATACAGAGTATACGGCGACTTGATCGTTTGACCCGGCAACAACGTGTCAGTAGGACTCTGGAAGCTTTTCCATACGGGTTGTTTCGAGGCATCCAACAACACAAAGTTGCCATCATCTCTCATTTCAGCCGCAGATACACTTTGGCCTGGGAACTCAATTATTCGCCTTAGCGTTGATTGGGAATTAGAAAGCTGGAGCCCCATGGAAGAGAGCTCAAGAGTGGAGTCCTCTCCGACAGGATCGTCGTCTCTGTTAGCCGTCCAAACTAGCGTTTTGTTAGATATGTTGTCAAACCATACGCCTACCAAATACAGCCTTGGCAATACTTTATAGAAACCAAAGGCAAATTCCCCACTGGGTGAAATCCACTTGGAGCTTGTGGAAGTATTAAGAGCTGAGCCAACAATGAAACTGTGTTTCTGAGGCTGCTGCTGTGCCCCCGCACTCGTCATTAGCAGAAAAAATAGACATATCGTCGAAAACTGAGGGAAAAGAGGAGAAGCAGCCAAAGCGATAGCCACAGCCATAACAATGCTCTCAATAAAAATAAACCAAAAGAACTTTATGGAATACATGTAAGCTGCATGGTGCATAATATATTGACACGACTATGCTTAAGCATTTCGTTCCACGTTCTTACGTAGTAATAAGGAAAGTTCAGCGTGTGGTGGACGATGGTGGTAACACAATTTCGTTCAACATGTGGTGGACGGGGTAGGGAAAGTTCAACGTGTGGTGGAAAAAATAGACGTGAATGAAGGGGTTCTTGGTATGGAAAGAGACCTGAATTATGGGTTTTCTGGTGGCAGAAAGAGATACGTAACGCAAATTTTACGTTTATTCAGACGTTTATCCCACACTTCACCGGTATTTTACCCATATTTTACGGTTTAATTTGTGAGTTAAATTCTGACATCTCTTGATGTTGCATACCCAACGTATCCAATATCCGTTGTTTTCGTGTGACGGGTGGGGGTCACGGTAAATCTATGTCTCGTAGCCAACGCGTCCGTGAACGATTACCAACCTTATCTCTAACCCGATCACGTACGGTCCGTGAAAGTGTATCAACCTTATCTCTAACACGATCTGGTACGGTCCGTGAAAGTGTATCAACCTTATCTCTAACACGATCTGGTACGGTCCGTGAAAGTGTACCGCCTTTGATTGTCAAAGATAAAAAAGACACAATGATATGCAATTCTAGCTAATTGACCCCTACAACTTCCAGAGTTGCGGCACAGTCCATGAAGGCGTTTCGCTCTTTACATTGGCTCCGTAAGCGTAAAATATTATAAATGCCATGGAGAGGCTCGCCTCCTATCCTCAAACAATAGAATACGTTGTATTTTAGCTCCTTAATAACTTATGAATCTCATATGGAATTCCAAAATATGTAAGAATTTTAATTAATGTTATGATTTTAAATGAAAATAAATTTTTAACAATTTTAAATAAAAAAAAATTAATTTAAATTTAAAAATAAATAAATTATATACTATATTTTTTAATTCTATAAATTATTCTAATCTCATAAATATTATTAAACCCAATCCAAGTGTTGTAGGTGAGTTGGAGAGGAGAGGGCAATCCTCCAAAGGAGGTCCTAGGTTTGAATCTCCACGCTATCAAAAAGCTGAATTGGGTACCTAAAATCCAATTGATAATGTTGATGTGGGCAGAGCTGGTTGCGACCCTCGAATGACTTTGACAGTGTAGAACTCCCTGTTCGTGACCTCTTAGACCAAGGCGATCCCCCAAAAGATTTTTCGCTGGAAAAAAATAAAAATAAATACTATTAAAATAATTTCGTTCACTAAAAATTAACGTTGAATATAAAGATGGATTAAACTAGCGCTCGCTCAAACAAGAAAATGGTGGCAGAGATATACACTCTTGGCTTATAAAACGTGTATAATGTTATATACTTAATGATACATGTGCATCCAAATATAAGGTTAAACAAAATGCATATTGTATTGAGGTAAAAATATTTTGTTTTTGAGACATCCCAAAAATAATATGTTGTTGGTGTTTAATGACTTAAGTTTAAATTATGGAGAGCTAGGCTTTCAATTGTTATGTTTATGAGGAGTGTTATCTTATGTTTAAGAGACATCCCAACAAAATTAAATAAATAAAATAAAATATTTTTCTTTTGTTAAAAGATTTTATTTTATTTTTTTTATTTTGTTACCAAGAAAAAATATTAATTGGATTAAAATTTCATTATACGAATATGTTATTAGAAAATAAATTTGTTTAAGAAGGATATTATAATAAAACTTTTTTTATACTCTCATTTTTGTTGTAGTATTAATAATTGGTCATTAATATATAAAGTGGTCTGAATGACGATAGTTATTGTAGACACCAAAATCAAGCATAATAAATATTAATTAATTAATCATAATTAATTAGTACATTTAATATTAATTAATATTAAATGAATATCTATTTCTCTAAGTATTAATTAATTTATTTATTTATTTATTAAATAATTGATTAATTATTACCAAAGCTACAAAACCACTCATCCCTTTTCACGAGAGCATTCACCCCTTCATCTCCATGGTCACATTATCCATAGTTCACTTCAATTCCACCTCTCATTCCCTATTTTGGTCATGTACGATAAAATGATCACCCTTTACCACAAATGAAATTCAGTTTACTGTACATGATATAACTTGTAGTTGCATCTTCATTTGCACATTGGATATTTTTAATACATACGCAATCACAACATGCACTCATAGTTCAACATGCATATTTAAAATAAATAAACATATTTAATTTAATGCATAAACAAATCAAACAGGCATACGGATAAACATGCATATTTAAATCCACATACACACAAAGTTAACATTCATATCCAATATGTTCATATTTCAAAATTGCATGCACATCCAACAATATTTGCAAGGTAAAATTATCCTCATCTACGAGCATGCATCCTTTGGGATAATCTCAATGTAAAAGAGAAGCACCAATTAACACCACTTAACTGGTTGAGCCACCACCTCATCCATTCCCTTCAAGAATTCTATAAATGCACTCTCTCCTCCTCCTTAATGGAGTAGGAGGATGGAACACGTAAACACACATTGATAAAAATATGAGTTGACTTTGCATCAACTGCTCGAGATCACACGCCGCAATTTTCATCTCGTGCTAGATATCGAATGTGATATTCTACAAGTCTAGA